>JAJIBD010022937.1:0-97500 GCA_021461705.1 Cryptotis parvus
TTTTAATTTCTGATTCTATTTATTTGGGTTCTCTCTTTTCCTTTTCTTACAAGTCTTGCAAGTGGTTTGTCAATCTTGTTTATTTTTTCAAAGAACCAGCCTTTGGTTTCATTTGATCTTCTGGATAGTTTTTTTTGACTTTCCATCTCATTGATTTGCTCTAAGTTTTATTATTTCTTTCTTTCTGCTTGGGTTGGGCTCCTTTTGTTGATCACTCTCTAAGATCTTAAGTTGTGAAGTCAGACTGTTTATGATGGCCTTTTTTTCTTTTCTGATGAATGTTTGAAGAGCTATGAACTTGCCTCTTAACACTGCTTTTGCTGTATCCCACAGGTTCTGGTAATTCGTGTCTTCAGTCTCATTTGTTTCCAGGAATCTTTGGACTTCCTCTTTGATTTCTTTTATGACTTGCTGGTTGTTCAGCAGTGAGCTGTTTAGTTTCCAGATACTTGGTATTGGTCACCATTTTTGTGTACAATTAACTTTTTATTTTCAGTGCATCATGGTCTGAAAAAATAGTTGGCACAATTTCTATCTTCTTGATTTTATGGAGGTATGATTTATGGCTCAGCATGTGATCTATTTTGGAGTATGTTCATGTGCACTGGAGAAGAAAGTGTATTCAGTTTTTTGGGGATGAAATGCCCTGTATATGTCTACCAGCCCTCTTTCTTCCATCTCTTCTTTTAGGGCCAGTATTTCCTTGGTAAGTTTCAATCTTGCTGATCTATCCAGGGTTGATAGAGCAGTGTTGGAAGTCTCCAACTACAATTGTGTTGCTGTCAATGTCTTCTTTGAAGTGTATTAGTAGTTGTTTTAGGTATTTTGCTGGCCCCTCGTTGGATGCATATATGTTTAATAGCGTGATTTCTTTCTGATATATGCATCCCTTGACTATTAAGAAGTGACCTTCACTGTCTCTTCTGACCTTCTTCAGCCTGAAGTCTATGTTGTTGGATACCAGTATGACCACCCCAGCCTTTTGGATGGGTTGAGTGAAGGATTGTTTTCCAGCCTTTTATTTTGAGCCTGTCTTTTGCCCGATTGTTCAGGTGTGTTTCTTGAAGGCAGCAGAATGTCGGATTCAATTTTTGATCCATTTTGCCACTCTGTGTCTTTTAACTGGTGCATTTAGACCATTGACATTGAGAGAGATTATTGTCATGGGATTTTATGCCATCTTTCTGTATAGGTTGGTTGTTCTTTTGGGTTATGTCTCGCCTTATAGTAGATCTTTCAGTCCTTCTTTGAAGGTTGGTTTTGATTTTACAAAGTTCCTAAGCTGTTGTTTATCCAAGAAGTTGTATATCTGTCCTTCAAATCTGAGTGAGAGTTTAGCTGGATAAAGAATTCTTGCTGAGGCATTCATTTCATTAAGTATTTTTACTGTATCCCACCACTGCCTTCGGGCTTCCAGGGTGTCTTCTGAGAAGTCTGCTGAAAGCTCGAATGGATGCTCCTTTGTATACAATTTCCTTCTTTGATCTTGCTGCCTGAAGAATGTCTCTGTCTATGGCATCCATTACCTTGACTAGGATGTGTCTTGGGGTCTTTCTATCGGGGTCTCTTCTTGCTGGTTTGCGTTGGGCTTCTTGGATCTGGATACCTTCCTTCCTTAACTCGGGAACTTTTCAGCCAGGATGTTTTTAACTGTTTTAATTTCCTTGGGGTTACTTTCCTGTCCCTCTGGGACGCCGCATGATTCTTATGTTGTTCCGCCTAGCTTCATCCCATTGTTCTCTGTTCCCTTGCTGATGCATTTTCCTGTCTTTTTTTCCATCTTATGTAGTTCTCTGAGTGCTTTCTGTAGCTCATCTTCAGTCTCACTGATTCTCTCTTCCACTGCTGTCATCCTACTGTTGAGAGCCCCTATTGTGTTTTTTCTATTTCGTCTGCTGAGTTTTTAAGTGATGATATTTCTATTTGCATGGTTCTCATTTCTGCTCTCATTTCCTCCCATGATTTATTGACTGCCCTTTCAATTGCTTCTTTTATGTCCTCCTGTATTTTATTGGACATCTGCTCCATTTTTTCATTGAGCTCCTTAAACACCCTACCAATTTCTTTTCTAATTTCATTGTCAGAGAGATCTTGCACATCTGTATTCTTTTTGAGTCTTCAGGGTCGATTCCTTCATCTGTTCTTCGATCTGGGGATCTGCGTTGTTTCCCCATGGTGTTGCAGTGTTCAGGGATAGATTCCTCTAGTGCACTGTTTCTTTTTTTTCTTGAGGGTATTACCTTCCCTTTGGTGTTGAATTTCCTAGTTTTTGTATTAATAAGCGGCCGCACACCCTAGGGAGTATACCAGAGGCAGAGACAGGCCGGTGTGAGAGTTCAAAATGTCCGTTTACTTCCGCTTTTGCTCGGACTTCTGGGGGTTGTAGTCCACCTTCTGCCGAGACCTGGTGTTCTACCACGGCCCCATGCACCCACCTGGCCAGCCGCACACCCCAGGGAGTATCAACAGAGGTAGTTTTAAGTGAATACATTTTTTCAGACCTTCAATATCTATACTTTGCTGATATTTATAATATGTTCTGGCATCAAACTTTGAATAGAAACATCTTATTGGTTCAACTTTTCCCAGCTCCACTTTTTAAAATCATGCGGTTCTTTGGTTACAAAAGAAACTCTCTCACAGACCTTCTCTTATTCTATGAATCACTCTGGGATGGAAAAATATCTGGGGTCACCTATAAGGTGATGAAAAGATATTTATTGTCAATAAATATACCATACATTTGGTAAGGTTTTGTGATTTTCCTAGTCTTATCAATTTTTCAGTCAAGAGCAGTGGGGTATTTTTTATTTATATTAAAATTTTCTATATCTAGCAAGAATAATCACAAAATTCATTTTAAGGTGTAAGGTTAAAATCTTATCTCTTTGAATTTCTGACTTCTATCCAAAATGAATTATTCTTGAAATAATCAGAGCTGGTGGTACCTTATTTTGACAGGGTAACAAACTTAGAGACAGGTTATATCTCTATCACTTATCCATCTATCCCTCTGCCTGTCCAACCAAACAAACACCCATCTGACCATCCATATATCCATCCATCCATCCATCATCCACGCATCCACTATGTATTAATCTATTTTAGAAATACAATATACAACTGAAATGTTTGTCAGAACTTCATAGTAACACTTTCATTACTGTGAGTACCACTTATTTTTCTGACACAAATACATCCTGTCAGACTAATTGGCTGAAACTAGACTAGTTTTACAATTTGTTATATATTTGCTATTATCCATAGACAGAATAAATTGTATCTCCCACTTATGAAGTTTTGATGGAAATGTTGCAATAGCACATGAACAGATAAAAAGTGTTTAATTTGATGTATCATATCAGCAAAATTTGATGAAAATAGGTATTTCCTTTTCTTATGTTTTTTTGAAGTATATCAGACTAGGCAAAGTGTCTCTAAGTAAAAAGTTATAGATATTATAAAAATTATTTTGTATGTACCATTGAAACAGATACTTGACAAATTATACTTTTTATATTTGCAAGAAACTAAAAAATGCTTCAAGTGATTGAAAAATGTTCTTGCAAGTCAAATAGTTTACAGGTTTTTACTTTTAGTGAAATTAAAAGAGAATCCAATCAAGTTGTCAGCAGATGGCTGCTAGGTTACTAAGTGACATTTCTGCATAAAACTTGAAGTTCAAAGAGCTGAATGATTTTTTTTTTACACATTCCTTCCATTTTCAGTTTTGATATGGAAGGAATGCTTGTATGTCTTGAGACTTCTTGGAACAGAAAAGTGACAGTAATTTCAGGAATCTGACAGTAATTTCTGGAATCTGACAGTAATTTCAGGAATTACTGCCACAGAAAAGTGACAGTAATTTCAGAAATCAGTTGAAATTCATTTCTTAAAGCCACACCTTGGGATTTTGTGTTGGGAGGTATCTGGAGGCTCTAAAACTTCCCTCTACTTTATCTACTCTGAAACTGGGCTGCCTGAATGTCCTTGTCCACCTTCATTGTCTCTTTTTAAATCCATTACACTCCCACAAAAAATTAAAGATCACTTGAGAACAGAAACCAGTAAAGAACAATGTCAGAAGTTAACGGTTTCATATTTTACTCTGTATTTTTGTGACATTAAATATATGTACATATATACATGTATATGTGTTATACTTAACATAAGTATTTATATATTGTCAATTAATGAGGGTCTTTGGTGGTGGGAGCACAATTTGGTGTGGGATTAGTGTTGAACGATAAATCTAACAACTGTATTGTGAAAAACTTTGTACTTTGTAATCATGGTGTTTAAATAAAAATAATATAAACACACAAAAGTTAAAATAAAATGTTGTTAGCTAATAGATTAATGACATTGATATCAAGCCCATTTCTGTAAAATACACCAAGAAAAACAGAGACAGAGCTCTCTAAAATCTTGATCTCAAGAGTTATCAATGATCTGACCTTACTGGCAAAGATACCAAAGACAGGCAAAAAAATAAACCAAATGGGATTAGATCAAACTGAAAGTTTTGGTATTGTGAAAGAAATGAGGGAGGGGTAAAATAAAAAGACACATCACTGATAGGAAGAAAATATTCACTCATTCTACATCAAAGTCTAATATCCAATGTCTATAAAGCAAGCTCAAAGTTCAATGATGAAAAAGCAAACAATTCATTCAAAAAATGGAGGAGAAAGAGTCACTTCTTTAAGGATGACATAAAAATAGCCAACAAGCATATGAAAACATGTTCACCACTACTGATTATCAGGGAGATGCAAATCAAAAAGATAATGAGATATTCACACCAGATATCTCACAACAGTGAGACCATGAGAATAAGATCTCTCACACCAGTAAGAACAGTCTATAACAAAAAGTCCCAGAAATAGTAAGTGCTATTTGAGGTGTGTTGTTAAAAAAAAAAAAGAACCCTCATTCATGGCTGACAAGATTATTGCTTGGTTTAGCCTTTTTGGAAGTGATTTGGACACAACTAAAAAATTAAGAATGTAGTTTCCAAAAATACTGTGCAGTTGTGCTGTTAGGCATGTACTCCAAGAACACAAAAAAATCAATCTAAAAAGATATGTGACATTATTTACAATATCCAAGATCTGGAAACAACCCAAGTTGGGGAAAAACTGGTATATATACTTAGTGGAAAATAATATGCTACAAGAAGAAATGAAACCTTGCAGTTTTCAGCAACTTGGTGGAATTGGAGGAAGCCATGTTAAGTAAAATGACAAAAATGAAAAAGGCAAACACCGTATGATCTGTTTTTGTTTGGTACAGAAAGAAACAGCAAGTTCACAGGCTGGTGATATCTAGAAAGTCTCAGAGACCTGGAGTCCTGTAAATCTAACCTGAGTCTTTTGCCCTTTCAAATCCTATAGATACCTGAGCACTGCTGTGACCACCTTTATTTCCATTAGCTCCTGATAAACATTTACGCTTTCCTAATGCGACCAGAGGCTGATGCACAGCTAACTCTGATTTTTATTCTGTGCTTAAGGGCCTCATCTGAAACAGAAAACAATGCACGACTAGAACATGGCTACATTTTTCACTCCAACAAGCTGCTTATGGGTTTCTGATGGGACTCTATATTGACTGAAACACTGCTTATGTGAGGGCTTGCTCAGGACATTCAAAAATATGCACTGTAAGGTTTTCTTTGAGTTATAAATAAATAATATTTATTAATTTTATTTATAAGTTATGAAATTTGCCTATAAATGGATGGCCATGGAGAGGATCATGCTGAGTGAGATTAGCCAGAGGGAAAAGAACAGATATAGAAAGCCTGCATTTATTTGCAGGATATAAAAAAATAGTATGATACCAATATCTAAGGCCAGGCTAACAAGGATCAGGAAGTCTTGTCGGTGGGTGGAATCTACCGCAAGTGTGTGGGAGTCAGAGGTTAGGTAAGACAGAGAAGGGCACGGCGTGCACTGTAAGTTTTTTGAAGCATATTGATTCCTCCATTGATTCTTTTTTTTTTTATTATTTTTTTATTTTTACAATTACAAAGATATACAATTAAAAAGTTCATATTTGGGTTTTGGTCGGTACAGTGTAGCAGCACCCATCCCGCCACCAGTGCCCATCTCCCACCACCAACGCCCCCGGTTCCCTCCCCCTCCCCCAGCCCCTCCTCCATGGCAGGTTCTTTATTTCTTTCCATTTCTCTATCTTTCTCTTTTCCTTCCTCTCCAGACTATGGATTACAAAACATACATTAAAGGGTTGTCATGTGTATCCTTTTGCCTCTATTTAATGCTCAGTTCTAGGTTGGCATTAGTACCCTCACAATTGTTAGCACACTGTTCCATTTTCTGTCTTACCTAGCCTCTGACTCCCACACGTTTGTGATAATTTCCACCTTTGACAGGACCTCCTGATGTATGTTTCACTTGACCTTGGATATTGGTATCATAATATGTACCTATATATTTATGTTATGCAGATAAATGCAGTCATTCTGTAACTGTCTCTCTCCTTCTGGCTAATTTCGCTCAACATAATCTTCTCCATGTCCATCCATTTGTAGGCAAATTTTATAACTTCATTTTTCCTAACAGCTGCATAGTATTCCATTGTGTAGATGTACCAAAGCTTTTTATCCAGTCATCTATTTTTGGGCACTCGGGTTGCTTCCAGATTCTGGCTATTGTGAATAATGCTGCTATGAACATAAAAGTAGGGATGGTGTTTCCGCTGCTTTTTTCCCTTTTCCCATGACTTTTTCCCTTCCTATTTTCTTTCTCTTCTTTCCTCCTTCTCTTCCTTCTCTCCCTTTCTTCTCCCTCCTTAACATCTCAAAGGACTAGATATATAGAGTGCATTTTTATGACAGCAACTTTAGAGACAAGGCTAAGTCCACAATAGCAAGAGGTGGATCTCAAGGCTATTGGGTATCGGCCAGCTGGTTGACCTCAACCTCCTGGCTCACTTGAGGAGAGACAAATCAAAAGACTCTGTGACATCACTGAAAAGTGCAAGTTGGAAGGTCACTATGACAGATGCTTTACATTATTAATTGAGTTTGTTGAACTCATTATGCCTAATGAGAATGAATTTGTGTCATTTTATTGACATAAATTTACCAGCAAAAATGTAGATCTAAATAATAGAATGGTCCCTTTGCACATAGCGCTAGAATCTTTCAACGTATTTTCTTGATAAATTACTTTACTTAATTGGCACCTTCTGTCATTCTGCTGACATTTGCCTACTGAACACATAAGTACTTTTTCATTATTGATGCTCTACAACCAAATCATAAGCACATTACAAAGCATTGTATAGCATTTTGATCATTTATTTGTAATCTAAGGGCATATTAATTTATTCTATGAACAGTAGAAACATATTGAGATCATGATTTCATGTAACATTTTGAGAAATAGTAAATCAACAAAGTCAATTTTTACTTCCTTGAGAGAAAAAAATTGGAATTATGGGACACCCAAGCCATAGTTAAGAAGTCTGACCACTCCTGGCAATAACCTGCCAATGAAACTAGATTGTTGGATGTTTGAGTCTAGAGATGTGGCATTGCTCTGGCTCAGTGGAGCTGGGGAACACTAGGACTTTCACTGTTCAGGATTGAATTGGAATCTTCATACATGCAAAATATGTACTCCTGACCCTTGCGCTATTTCCCCAGCAACCTTAAGAGAAATTATAACAAGGGCAAGCCTCTTCATGCTAAGTATTAAACGGACCTTCCCTATTCCTTGGACGTTATTCAGTAGGTATTGTTAGTTCCGTGTTAGAAATGTGGAACTGGGATCTTAGAGGCATTATGCTTTTCCAGGGTCATTTTTTCTCTAAGGTTAAATTAGAAGGAAAAAATGTAAGAGCCTTGATGTTGGCTACATACATATTTAGGCTATGGCAATTTACACTTTAAAACCAGAAAAGTCAGAAATAATGGTAACTCTTAGATGGTGATTGTAAACTAAGCAACGTTGACCCAAACTTCTTTGCAACCTATTTCTAGCTCCCTAATAATTTTCCTCTCCTCTCCATTCTGATTTAAGATCTTGGTAATCTTGGCTGAACACTGGAGTTAGAAAATTTGGTCTTCTGTTGGCTGTCCTGAACAGCTGTTTTCTGTCTTTTTTGTAAAAGCAGCATTTAGAGAGAGAGAAAAAGAGAGAGGAGAGAGAGAGAGAGAGAGGGGAGGGAGGGAGAGGGAGAGAGAACAAAGGGTTAAGGTTCTTACTTTGCATGCAGCTGACTCTGTTTCAATCCTAAACACAGTGTAATGTCCCCAAGCTCCACCAGGAGTGATGCCGGAGCACATATCCAGGACTAATCCTGAGTACCACTGGGGGTGCTTTCTCAACCCCTCAAAGAAGCACTTTCTTCAAATTAGGTGGTGCATGGATGCTGGATATAGAAACAGTTCAGTGCATCTTCCAAGTCCTTCTCTTTAACCTTTCCTTGCCTTTGGCAGTGGTGTTTTTCAGTGTTTCACTACTAAGGAAGATTAAGAGGGCTGGAAAGATAGCTCAATGGGCAGAACACATACTTAAAGTGCTGTAAGCCTGAGTTTGATCCCTGGCAGCCCATGATTCTCTGATCACAGCTAGGAATAATTTCCAAGCACTGACTTGGGAGTAGCTCCAGAGCACCCAGATTTTGGGGTGTGCCTCCAGAACCAAAACAAATAAAAAGGCAATAAAGAAAAAAGTTAGAATCATTGATCAATGGTTAAGAAATGTGACCTTAATCTATAATTAAGTAGCTACATTTTATTAGATGGAGGCTTTTATTAGTTATAACTAATATTAAATTACATGAATATAATAATACATTCACAGACATGGGGCAGAGCTGCTACTGGCTCTCCCAAGTGCCCAGCTGCTCACGAGGCTCCCAGGAGGGATCACGGGTTCTAGCCCTGCCCTGCCACCCCAGCAGATCCTTGCAACAAGCCAGATGACCCCCTTCCATGAGGGCCTCCATTTTCCACATCCGGACTTCCCCCTTGTCAGAACTCCATCCAGCAGACCAGCCTATCACAGCCTGGCTCGTGCAGCCACGTGGTTCATAAATAAATGCTGGATTTAGAGATGACTACAAGAGTATGCTACCCACATGGCAGAGTCTGGCAAGCTACCCGTGTCATATTTGATATGCCAAATACCAGTAACAATTATAGACCTCATTCCCATGACCTGATGGAATGGTTTGAGGCTCTTTATGTTCCTGGAGCAAGCAGCTGCCCTTAGGTTCTACTTGCATGAGACAAGACATATGGAGATATTACTGGTGCCCGCTCGAGCAAATCAATGATGAATGGGAAGACAGTGATACAGTGATAATAATACACATTATAATACAGGTTGCATAGGTATTGCAGTTCATATAATTCTTACAGCCTTTATAAGGCATAAGTTACTTATTTTTATTAACTAATGATTAGATACAGTATTATAATAGTAATAGGTTATTGGGTATCCTGGGGTAACTAGTTATGGGTGGAGTAAAGCTCCCCCTCTAAGGAGCCACTTAGTGACACCTCTGTCTCCTTGAGCCCCCTCTGCATCCTGACAGCCTGTTTTAACAGTGAGTGGGGACTAGCCTGGCTCCTGACATTTGACCTCCTCTCCCTCTCTCTGGACAGTCTCTGCAGGCACAGGAAGACTCAGTTTCTTGCTTCCAGTCCATACCTAGGATCTTCTGAAGATGGATGTAATGAAGTCCACAAAGCCTTCTGTGACTGTTAGGGAAAAGGGGATGAAGGGAAGAGATAGAAATTCTGCATGAAACTGTCATTAAAGGTATTGTAAATCATGGCATTTCAGTAAAACTGGAGGTAAATAACAAAATTGTCAGCCTGACTACACTAGGACAAAAAATGAGCTCAGAGCTATTTCTCTTTCTGCGGGAACACATCGAAAAGGAACAGTCTTGTCTTTCTTCTGGCACCACACCCAATGGAGATATCAGGAGACAAGGCATCAGAGGCGCGGTCATGTGACCTATAGCTAAGCCCCCATCCTTGACATGGGCTTAAGTAGCGATCCAGCCTGAGATGCGGATTGCTGAGTTACTACAGAAGAAAGTCTGCTAAATTCTCATGCTTCCAGGAGCTCAGAACAGACATGAAGGACTTGACTGTGATATGTCTGGAATCCCTTTCTCCTTATTCTTGATTAACTATGTAATAACAATGTGCCATTCAGTGAGACATGGCTTTTAATATCCTCTAAACAGAGTATAATGAAACAAATATTAGGAATTGTTGTAAAATATTCATTCATTCATTCATGTGTGTCTTAGTTACTATGAAAAAATAGAGATTAAAGAGTGAAAACAGTACAATTGTAGGCAAAAAACCCATGTCTTTGCTTAGATGCCCTCATCTAGAGAGAGAATGCGTAACTCTGATCTTAAAAAGAGCTGTTCATTGATGACAAAGCTCTGCTTAAAGTGTCTTTGGGTACTTCTATTGTTTTTATTTTTTGGCTATTGGAAATAGTGCTGCAATGAACATAAGTGCATATAAATTTTCAAATTAGTGTATTTGAGTTTTTTGAATAGATACCTATGATCCAGTGTGGAATTACTGGATCATATGGCAATTCTACTTTTAATAGGGTAAATATCTGGTGATACTTGTGAGCAGCCAGGTCTACCCCACTGGTACTCAGGATGGTGGGGGTGGGCTGTGGCCTGTGCATTCTCAGGTATTGGACTTAGGGCCTTGCACGTACTAGGTATGTGCTCTACCACTAAGCATCTCCTGCTCTGGTATGCCTCTTACTATTTGAAGGAAAGGTTGAAGCCATTTATATTTCCACCAGCATTAAATCAGGATTCTTTCCTTTATATTTCCCTCCAGCAACTGTTGTTTCTGGTCTGTTTGAATAGATCATTATGATAGGTAGGAATATATGCCTTAAAAATCTTGGCGTCTTCAAATATTCTGAAAAGACAAAGTATCTTCTATGTCTACCTACCACCATGATGAAAATCATCATTATCAGGGCGAGTCTCTGTTTTCTTTAACAAATGTTCGGTTTATCATACTTTGACAGCAATAAATTAAAATGTTTTGCATCAGGGGTCGGAGCGATAGTCCAGCGGGTAGGGCGTTTGCCTTGCATGCAGCCAGCCCATGCTGGCCCGGGTTTGATCCCCGGCATCCCATATGGTCCCCCGAGCACCTCCAGAAGTAATTCCTGAGCAAAGAGCCAGGAGTAACCCCTGAGCATCGCGGTGTGACCCAAAAATCAAAAATAAATAAATAAATAAATAAATATATAAATAAAAGGTTTTGCATAACCTGTGACTGTTTGTGGTACCTAGTTTAGTATCCAGTAATTAACTGCTATTTCATTATTGTCCTACGTGTTAACCAATGTATTCCCAGTACCAGAGTTCTGGATATCCTATGTCTTTGTATAGGGCACAATGAATCATGTTTCTTGCCTATACATGGTGGAGTCTACTTCTTTATTCCTTTAATATGGTTGACTAAGGTTGAACATATGATATATTTTGACCAAAAAGTGGTGAAGTGGCACCACATGAGATTGAGAACTTAAGATTTAAGAGATCTTTGGGTTCTGTTTGCCCCCTCTTGGAACCTGGAAGCATCATATGGAGATTATTCTGAGAGAGGACATGAAAAGTACATAAGGAAAGAAATCACTCGGTTATGATTAACTGAACTGAGGTGCTAGATGTGGAGGTGAATTATCTGTGTAGTCCACTTTCTGTATGATGCTGGAAAACCAAGCAAAAAGAATATTCATCTGAGTTAGGTGACCCTATACCCCTTATCCCCCATTTTCCCACTATATACAACTTTTTTTTAGCGTATTTGCTTTTTGGGTCACATCTGGTGATGCTCAGGAGCTACTCCTGATTCTTCACTCAGGAATTACTCCTGGTGGTGCTTAGGGGACCATATGGGGATGCTGGGGCTCAAACCCTGATTGGTCACATGCAAGACAAACTCCCTACATTCTGTACTATTGTGCTGGACCCTGTATACAGATTTTCATTGAGTTAGTGCTACAATGAGGACAACAAATAATTCATGACCTTGTTCTTCAAGCATTTTTATGACTAACAGACTAGAAACATGGGAGAGTATTTTCCTTGTGTGTTTAGAAAGTAAATGTTTAGGACTATGACTCTATCAATACCTCTCTATCGATAATGAAGACATAGGAAATAGAGTGTTACAAAAAAGAGGCGTTTTATGAAAAATTTGGAAACATTTTTGAGTTAACAAGTTGTAAGTTTCTGCAATAATTTTCTTGGATCTCTGAACAAAATATTAGGAGACTTCTGCAAGTGGGGTAGATGTTATTCTGGAATGCATTAGACTTTGGAGGCCAAGGGAGAGTTTGATTATCCCTCTGATCCTTGGAATTTATGACATGCTTAATCAGGAAGAAGGATCTGCAAGATTTCTTCCAATTTCAAATGAAGGCACAATTTATGTGCCTGCAGGTGAATTGGACATCTATTTCTAGAAAAGGCCATTTCATTTCCAGCCTTCATTAGAGCTAGAGTTGATTTATCACCTTGGTTATGCGCCACAGAGTTGGTTCTGAATCTGGATGTAGGTGAGATGCTTATTAGACTGAATCTTCTGATGTACCAGCCCCCAAGCAGTGTCCCACCAAACAACAGCCAAATGGCATAAAGTCACACTCAGAGCAATTCCTGTCTCAAACTGAGAATAAGTTTAAATCAATTAAACTTTTATTCAAACCTTACCAAGAACTCCAAAGAGGATTAACCTCCTTAGCCTCTTAGCCTCCTTCTCAGTAAGACATTTGAAAGTTTCTGGTCCCATCATTACCATAGAGATGCACTTTAACTTATGTGTTTCTCTGAAGGTCCTGTAAAACAATTTTTTAAATGAGAGCACAAGGTTTCTCAGCTCTACTTGGTACTAACTTAATCAAATTCATCTCTTAGAAGCACAAATAGGGGCTGGAGCGATAGCCCAGCGGGGTAGGGCGTTTGCCTTGCGGCCGCCTGTGCCGGCCTGGGTTCGATCCCCGGCATCCCATATGGTCCCCGAGCACCGCCAGGAGTAATTCCCTGAGTGCAGAGCCAGGAGTAACCCCTGAGCATTGCCGGGTGTGGCCCAAAAAGCAAAAAAAAAAAAAAATAAATAAATAAATAAATAAATAAATATCCTATTTGTTAAAAAAAAAAAAGAAGCACAAATACCTTATGCTTTCACTCCCTTTGAGGCATAAAGACAAAATACAAGAACAGGCATTATCAAATAAGGACAATGCCTTGACAGTAGACTACAAAGCTCTTTATCAAGCTGTGGAAAGTATCTGTGGGGAATGAAAAGGTGGATTAGAGGTGATGTTAGGACAGTGGTAGAGGTTTCTTGGGCACTTTGGTGGCCATATAGTAACTTTTGTACAACAAAACCACTAGAATCAGCACATTGTAACTGTACTACCATAAACTATAATGAAAAATAAAAGAGAATAAAACTCATCTCCTGTCCCTCATGATCTGGATCCATCCAGATAAAGAATAGTCATGAGAAAAGTACTCCTTCAACAAAAGATATAAAGGTGTTGGGAGAAGTTCTCAGTTCTGAACTTATGCCTGCTTCTCTTTGATCTTCGCCTACCAAGTTCTTCTCCATCTGAATCTTTTTCTCATGGTGCCACAATCACTGTCATAGAAGGCATGAGTAATGTTTAAGTTTTATTCTCTACCCTTGATTCACAATGTCATTCGTATTTTTTAAAATAAAATTTTTTTTTTCTTTTTGGGTCACACCCAGCGACGCTCAGGGGTTTCTCCTGGCTCTGCACTCAGGAATTACTCCTGGCGGTGCTCGGGGACCATATGGGATGCCGGGGATCGAACCGGGCCGGCACAGGCCGGCAGTGTAAGGCAAACGCCCTACCGCTGGGCTATCGCTCCGGCCCCTAAAAATAAAATTTTATTGACTTATAATTGGATTATAAAGATATAAAAAGCTACAAGTACATCTGACATCTTATCAGATAAACTCATGCTGGCATACAGGATAAAATAAGTGTTTAACTGTATATATAATGTCAATGCTATCAATGACAAAATGTACCTCTTACATTCTCCCTTACCCCCATCCACCTCACCCCCCTCCAAACCACCTCCAAACACACATACACACACACACAACCAAAACAAATGAAAGCTACAAAGTTGAGTGCCATGGGAGGAAGGCACTCAACCCATTAGGTTGAGTGCTTGTAAGTCCTACCTCTCTGTCTTGCCTCATCTGGGAAATTTATACTTTCCCCACTAGATCCACATGACTCCTGAGGCCAGCATCCTTCCTACTTTCCCCATCCCTCTGAAGACCTCAGAGGGCACCAGAACACAGGCAAACCTAAATCACTGTTGGTTGACCATTACCCCTCCCTCCTGGCCCCAATAGCTGGAAATTTTATAATTCTTCCCTACTATGTCTTCTTCCCCTCATTTCTCCTTGATTACTGCCAGGGAAGATTTCTCCACCCCAAACCCAGGGAGTCTATTTCATTTCCTAATTACTTTCCCTGCTGAGAACATTCTTGTCTGGCTGTATCTAACCCAAATTTCCCTCTGTAGCTGCAGGCCATTGCTTCTTCATCTAAATCCTCTGAAAGGAAGAATAATTCCCTTGATTAATTTATATTGTAATCTCAAAGCTGTTTATACATCACAATTTCAGCTTTCCCTAGAGTCTCTTTTCGTTAGATTAGAGGCATAAGATTTCTCTTTCCAGCTTTTCTCTACCTAAATTTTGGATTGGCAAACCTCAAAGGTCTCTCTAGGTTGTATATTTAGATATTTTTCTTTGCAAGCCGATGTCTAATAATTACTCACCTTTATTGGATATGCACTCTTGGTGCTAGGCAGCAGGTTAAACACTTTCACACATAATCTTATATTTGAATCTGAGAAGGAAAGGTGGTATTAACTGGATTTCTTCAGGGAAATTACAGAAACCTAAGCAGTTGAAGGAATATCGGAATGCTTACAAAGCTAGTTAGGGATCAAGTTGGGGCCTGAACATCTAAGTTTATGCTAACTATGAACTCTTGACTGCTCTTTTCTAAATCCTCCAAATAAGGCCATTGTGTGTGTACTTCATGAATTTTCAGGCTGTCTACATTGATATAATTCTCCTGTTCCGCTATTTTTATACACAGCTTTTAGAAATGTGGAGTTTTTTTTTATCATCAATGTTTTTGTTGTCACATTGCACTATGGCATTACCACTGAAAACCACGATGCTCATACTTAATTTGAACTTGTTACTGAAAGTCTAGTTCCTTCCTTTTATCTACTTGCTTTTAACTTTTTGTTCTTTATTTTACCCTCTTCCCTTCCTTGCGATTGCTGTCACTACCACTCTCTTTTCCCCCATTAGTTTTACTATAACTCTTTGTGTGTATTCCGGGGTGGGGGAGGGTAGGTTGGGGTGGAAACACCTGGCTCCGGGCTTACTCCTCATCTTGCTCTCAGGTTCATTCCTTGGATGCTGGGGGATCATACAGGGTGCTAGGGTAGAAAACTGGGTTGGCAGAGTACAAGGCAAGCACTGTACACGCTGTACTATCACTCAGACCCATCTCTGTGCCATTATGGTCTGGATTTACTCTAAGATATCTTCAGTGGCACATGTGAATGCTATAAAGGGCTTATCACACCCAAGAGACAACAATCTTTCCCTCCTTTTTTCCCCACAAACTCCTTTGAAGCCATGTGTGCACAAAACAAATGGAGATTCAACCATTCTGGCTCTCAAGCTAGAGGTGGGTGGGGTCTGCTTGTCTCAAGTCTCTGGGCAGAGGGTAGCTGAGCAATAACAACTCTTATAAAGAGGCAGGGCGTGACAGATTCAGAGCCAAGCCATTGTTGAACTGTGTTTGAACCCACCAGCACGTGCTGCTCCTCCTTCAAGGCAGTGGTATTTTTTCTTTTATCTCTAAACAGTACCACTGAGCACAGTTCATAAGCACTCTGGAAGATAGTTGAATGTATGAACTAATTTATAATTTCGTTAGAAGGAGAACAACTTTGAGAGCAAAGCCACAGTATAGACTGAATGCAGAAAATCGCTGTATTCCTACCTCTATGCCAGTCTTGCCCTTGTTATTCAGATGGTCCATAGCCTCTTAATTATGGAAGTGCCATTATCAATAATTAAGATAAAGTAGGCATGCTATTGGCACAGGTTCAATTTTGAGTGACACTGAAAATTAGACTATGGACAGCTAGTGGGAAGCATATGGAGCCATTGGCTGGCCCTTCTGCTGAGTGCTGCTGATGGCAATTGCTCAAATGATGACATTGAAGGCAGAAATTCATTGAGTTTAAATGTTCTGAGGTTGTGAATGATTTTTAGGAGTTTTAATCATGGTTGTTGAAGTCCCTCAGGGTGCAGAAACATTGAGGCATAATTAAGATGACGCTCAGCTCTCTGCATCATGCTGTGGGCCTGCAGGATGGCAGTGACAATATGTGTTCATTCGCTTCTTCTAGTTTTCTTTCTCTCACTCTGTCTTTTTTCCTTTTTTGCTTTGTGGGCCATGTCTAGCTTTGCTCAAGGTTTGCTTCTGGATCTGTACTCGGAATTACTTTTTGGTGGTGCGTTGGGGACCATACGAGGCATTAGGGATCGAGCCTGAGTGAGCTATGTGCAAGGCATCCATGGCCTGGGATTGTAGTATCACTCTGCTCAGGGTTTCTTTCTTCTAGTTTTCTAGTCACTTTATGACAAGCAATCTTTGGTTTCCAGAGACCTGTGTTTAACTGGAACCAGCTCAAGATTTTAGAGTTGCTCTCAAAGGAAGAGCCGAAGTCAAGGACTTAGGGGTTCTGGAATATCATATCTAAGCTCCTCAAGGAATTGAATGGAGGGATTTGAACTCCACCAAGATTTTCCTTCTCTATGCTCTTGAGAAATCTTAGATACCATTGTTTTCTATTGAGGTGGACTTCATAGTATCTCAACATACAGTTGGATTAGATCAAATGGCTGATCGTATACATATACATCTAAACTCATTAGTGGCATGAAACTAGGTCCCATTATTAGGCCAGTTTGCATTAGAAGCTACCCTTATACCAGTGCTTTGTATCCTGTGCTCCATCCATGTACTTCTTTTTGCATCATCTGTACTAACAGTAGTGTCCCTGGGGTGAGGGAAATAAGTTGCCGAGTAAATTAAACTTTCTTGTCCCTGGCCTATAACTTATTTATTTTTTCTAATAATATTTGGAAGGGTACAATGTTTTAATTGCTTACATTTATGTCATTAATATGTCCACATTAGAAATCAATTGTGCTCAATAATTGCCATTGGTATTATGGCTCATAAACTAAATACCCATCTTGTTAACAAACTGAATGAGACATAATTTCTTGTTGTTCAAAGAGAAAATCAACTCTAATCAGCAATAAATTCAATCACAATTTACTGATATCAATTGAAATCACATTAGGGTTTATAAAACTATGAGCTACAGGTATTGTAATAACTCTAAAATGTGAGCATATTTGAATAAATGTTTATGTCTGCTAGCTCTAGGCTAGCAGAGGCAGAAACAATCTGAAAAATGAATTAGAGGTATTCTCCCTCACCCCTCTTCATAGTTCTTTATTTTTGTGAGACTTTTTTTTGCACTTGCTGATATAGGGGTCACTAGGGCAGGGCTATCATTGCAGAGCTGTCAATACTGTTCTGTTACTACCTTTCTTCTTTAAAGATAAATTTAATATTGTGGAACCTAGTGGACACTTCAGCTACTCAGAGCGTGGCTCCATTTCCAGACTGGAGTCCTGACTATGTGTAGAAAGAACATCAGTGTTCAGATACGGTAGGTGACTGGGGGAGAATAGAAAAATTTGGAAAGAAATCAAGGCTCACTTGTTTGTTAAACTTTCATTCACTTGTATGAGATAGAAGGAAATAGCTCCGAGAGGTCAGGGCTATATTTTTACTTAGCAGTAAGACAAATCCTGGGTGAAGATTTCCTGTGGGTTACACATAGTGGGCTCAGATGAGTATAACATATCAACAAAAAGATAAACATCACATGATCATATCAATAAACTCTAAAAACACCTTTTCTCAAGATTAAACACTTATGTAAAAAGCCTCAACAAGTTGGGAACAGAAGGAATTTACTTCAACCCAATAAAGGCAACTGTTGGAGAATGCTGGGTTCCCTACAAAATCTGGGAGCAGGGACAAATATCTTGGTGGAACCTCCACTTGTAGGAGAATGCTGAGTTCCCCAACAAAATCTGGGGAGCAGGGTAGGGGGAATCCTTTTCTGCCCCAGGGGATGGGTTGCCAGTGGACAGAGGAAGAATAGCGAATCCAGCAAAGTTTCAAAAGGCTTTACTCACACTTGTTCTGGTATACAATCCAGCAGTAGGAAAACCCCAGACTTTAGGTTCCTAGCTGGGTCCTGGCCACGTGTAGGTTTAGAATCCTAGGCCAAGATGGCCTCTACCATGTGCTAAGGCCCAACAGGGCTGAAAACAGAGAGAAGAGCAGAGGCATAGGGCAAAGAGGAAGAAGAGAAAAGGTACAGAAGAGAGCAGGCTTTATATCTTTTCAGCCCTGACCACATCAACGGAAAGCAGTTATGGTCATATCAATGGAAAGCAGTTAGGGTCAATCTCCCTTGGGTAACTTCTCCGAGGACCTCACCTAGTCCCATTGAAATGTTAATATTGCCCCAGCCAAGGCTGCAGACCCTTGGTTTTTCAGCAGGCCCTATGCAGATGGGACGAAGGGCATGTATCTGTACCAATGGATGTTCTACAGCCAGGTATCTATTTCTCCAAGCCTTCACAAGATTCTCATCGTTACTTCATAGTTGCTTTGTATATTAGTCATTAGACTTATTAGAAACCCATGCTTGCTTGCTTGGAGGCAAACCGCATTTCTCTCTGGTCTAATTTTGACTATATTATACTTCAAGATCCAATGTGGCCAGGTAAATATACTGGCCAACTAATTTTGACTATATTATACTTTTGAGATTTAACGTGGCCAGGTAAATATACTATCTAGTCCCATAATGATTAGGGTAGCATGAGAGAAAATATTTACACCAGCTAACATGAATACATGGTAAGACATTCTGCCACATAAAGTTACAGATCCAAACTGCTTTTCTGCCCCTATCTACAAAGTGGCCTGAGGAGATAACTCCAAACAAGGTGCAGAGGCTCTGGGCAACAGTATACTGCAACAGGAAACATATGACAGTCCACAGCTAATAACAAAGAAAACTGAAAAGGAAAAATACGGTACTTTGTGCTCCTGTGCTTTGCAAGTGGGAATGCACATTGATGGCCTTTCTTTGGCAGTGAGTTTGGTAATAGTTACCAAAGTTGGAAATGCACCGATCCTTTGACATCCACTGTAGTTCTAGTCTCAAGTGTGCATCATGTGTTGGCAACCTTCAATTGGCACTGGAAACATTTTCTAGGACTCTGTGGAAGATTTCTGGGGCAGGGGTGCATCTAATTTCTAGATCAGTTTCAACATCAACTGTCGGGGCGCTCCGCGGGGTCCCCGACAGTGCCGGGAAGCGAAGTTCCCTTCTACCTCGCCGGCGAGGAATGGATGAGCACTCAGGGATCCGATGAGGTTTTAAAAGACTTTACTTATCACAGGTTCAGGCATACAAATCAGCAAAGGAAAAACCCGATGCTTAGGATTCCAGGCTAGGAACCCCAGCCACGTGTAGGCCAAGATGGCGACCACCACGTGTATCGGCTTTGGGAAAGGAGAAGAACACTTCCAAGCAGGGCGACAGCTCACAGCGAGCCACAGCCCCCAAAGAAGCGCGGAAGAGTGAAAACCGGCTAGTTTATACCCATGCAACTCAGGCCTTCCTCCCATTGTTATGGAAAGCAGGGAGTGTTAAATGTCCTTAGATAATCCCTCCCTGCACCTCACCTAGGCCCTTTAGTATGCTAATGTTTTGAGCCAAATGCCCTTAAAGGAGTCCTGCAACAATCAACTTCCTGCTTTGTGGATGAAAAGAATGATAAACCTGTGGGACAGAATGTGACCTACACTATAGGTACCAATTACTCCATAAGTAATTAAGAGCTAGTAAAACTGGCTCTTCTAGTTTTTCATTTAGGGTTCTTGTGTCTTCACTGCCTAGTGGATCCATCCAGTGGTACCAGTGGAGTGTTGAAGTCTCCAACTACTATTATCTGTTCTTCAAAATTGCTTGTTATTCCATGATGTGAACCCATTCTCCAGCTCCCTTGGATCCTTTCCAAATATACAATAAATGTACATTTCCTATGTGCACACACAGATATTTTGTGAGTGTTCTTTTAGTTAATTTTATTTTTTGCATGAAATCCCCATGATATACAAAGTTTTTGTTGTTATTGTTGTTTTTTTAAATAATAGAGTTTCAGGCATGCAATGTTTAAGCATACAAAATTCCATCATCAGTGGCAGCTTACTCCCCCAAATGCTCTTTTGTTCTTGTTTTTTTTTTTCTTCAAATTTTATTTGAACTCTCACACATGTGAGACTCTCACACATGGGGCAGAGCTGTTCCTTGCTCTCCCTGTGCAAAGCCGTTCATGAGGCAGTAGGGAGGCATGGCGGGTTCTAGCCCTGGCCCACCACCTCGGCAGAGCCTCACAACAAGCCAGACCACCGCTCCTCACTCCACGGGCGCCGCCATTTTCCACTTCTGGACTTCCCTCTCATCAGAACTCCACCCAGCAGACCAGCCCATCACAGCCCGGATCACCGACACCCACCCTGCCACAGCTTTTTCCCTCAATCCGCCCAGGTATGCTGGTCCAGAGACTCTCACACATGGGGCAGAGCTGTTCCTTGCTCTCCCTGTGCAAAGCCGTTCATGAGGCAGTCGGGAGGCATGGCGGGTTCTAGCTCTGGCCCACCACCTCGGCAGAGCCTCACAACAAGCCAGACCACCGCTCCTCACTCCCACGGGCGCCGCCATTTTCCACTTCTGGACTTCCCTCTTGTCAGAACTCCACCCAGCAGACCAGCCCATCACAGCCCGGCTCGCGTGGCCGCTTGCGGCCGCGCGATTCATCAATAAATGCTTTATTTGGAGGTGTTTAAAAGAGTTTGCCTCCCGCTCGACAAGCCTGGCAAGCTTCTCGTGTTGTATATGATATGCCAAATTCCAGTAACAATTATATTAGGTCATTCCCATGACCTAATATAATGGTTTGAGGCTCTTTATGTTCCTGTAGCAAGCCGATGCCTTTGGCTCTACTGGCATGAGACAGGACATATGGAGATATTACTGGTGCCCGCTCTAGCAAATAGATGATCAATGGGAAGATCGTGATCGTGATCGTGATCAAATTTTATTACACCACTTTTAGACATACAATTTCAAGATGCTCATGTCGAGTTTTGGTTCTACAGTGTTCCAACACTCCACCTGAACCCATCACCCATCACCAATGCTCCCCACATCCCTCCCCGCTCCCACACCTTAACTGCTTGGCGGGTTCTGTATGTCTTTTCTCTCCTCTCTATCTCTCCCTCCCGCCTACCTTTCCTACACACCCTAGAATGCAGTACATTAAAGAACATAACTGTTTCCACTAGTTTGATGGACCGCATGGCTGCAAGTGGCTGCGTGACTTAGGGGCCTCATGGTCGCATCCAGACAGCAAATATGGTGGCTAATGTGATGGGCGAGTCTCATCCGGCTGCTTCCGGGACCCCCAAAGGTAATGGGCCCACTCCCAAAACCCGTCTGTCCACCTGTGGGCCCCATGGTCAGCTGAGCCTGGGGAGAGCCAAGTTCCAGCTTCCCGCCACGTCTGAGGCCCGGCATACTATGGCTGGTCGCCCCAGGGCAGCTCCTGGGCGGGGACACTGGGCTCAGACAAAATGGAGGGAGAAAGGTCTACCCGGCTCCATCTGACAAATTCCCGGTGATTCCTGCTTCTGGGAGCTGACTACCTGGGCTCGAACTCGTTTTGCTTGTTCTTGTTTCTATCCTTGAATTTGAAGACATTTGGTAGGCCTCCTCAGTTGAAGATACTGCCTGACACTTAATTGACCCTGGGTTACAAAATTTGAAACTAATAAACTGTAAAGAAGAGAGGAAGGGACGAAGAGGGAGAGTGGGCATAACATAATGATGGTGGTGGAGAGTTTGGGGCATTTTTGGTCGTGTTGAGGTGTACATAAAAATCATAAATCTTGAATTGGGGAGATAGAACATGGATTAAGGACTTGTATCACATGAAACTGACCCTATATCAATCCCCAGCATTACATATCCCTGAACACAGAATCAGGAGTTAACCCTGAACTTGGCCTGGTGTCAACTAAGCTCTTCCCGCCAAAAAATAGCCCACCAGACCCCCCATAAATGCTAATGCTATTATAACCATGTTACAAAAACTGCAACACAAGAAATTATTTTAAAATTTTATTGACTAGACAAAACTTTGATGCTATTGAAGTAAATAAAACAAATGGTCTAATCTTTATGAATGTCTTTGGAATTTGGGAGATATCAGCACACATTTCTGCTTAAAAGTTGTTTTTCCTTCCTCCCTCCCTTTTCTTCTTCCCTCCTTCATGCCTACTCTTTTTCAGAGAGGTTATACAACTCATTGGAATTGCTAGACTCATCTGGCCCACTGACTTCACTCACAGAGCTTGATGGAATTTTGCGTTGCTTTACCATTATGACTATTGTAGGTTGCAACTGTGAGTTCTTGGGTGACTAGATAGTACAGTTAGTAGGTGTCTGGTCTGTTTGCAGAGTTTGGGTGGGTGGCAAGGATGTAGGAATCAAGGTTCACTGGTACCTCATGCAAGGTAGGTAGTGAGAGGGTCGCGCAGGCGCGCTAGCGTCAGCGCGGTTTTGAGTTTTGGGATGTTCCCAGAAGCGCCCAGGGCCCAAGAGCCCAAGTTTGCCTTGGTTCCCGTTGATGGAGTTTCCACTCTTCCCTGGGGCAGCTTGGGGTCCGTGGAGACGCAAGAATCACACACACACCTGTGGGGAGAGTGGAGGCGTTTCCCAGAAGCGAAGGGCCCAAGGATCGGTCGACGGGTGAAACCAAGGCAGTTTGCCTTGGTTCCCGTTGATGGAGTTTCCGCTCTTCCCTGGGGCAGCTTGGGGTCAGCGGAGACACAAGAATCCACACACACACCTGTGGGGAGTGGCGGCGTTTCCCAGAAGTGAAGGGCCCAAGGGTCGGTCGGGGTGAAACCAAGGCAGTTTGCCTTGGTTCCCGTTGATGGAGTTTCTGCTCTTCCCTGGGGCAGCTTGGGGTCCCAGGAAGATGCAAGAGTCACCACACACACCTGTGGGGGGAGTGCAGGCGTTTCCCCCTACATGCCTACTCTTTACTTTTCTCTTTCTCTCTATCTCTCGCTCTCATTTTAAGCCTGATTACAGGAATATAGGTTAAGAAAGATATGACAAAATTTCTCAGCAAGGAATGCCAAGAGGATTTGGGAATAGGAATTCCTTTCTGTACTGGTTGCTTTCATGACACAATTTCTCCAGAATTTTCTAGTAGGTGTACGATTTTATGCGCATGTGATATGGTAGCATAAAAGTTAATATGTATATGTAAAATGTACTTATATGTTCATTTATATGGGGAGATAAACATTTTTATTACTGGATTTGGCATATCGAATACGCATCGGACAGCTTGCCAGGCTCTGCCGTGCAGGCGCTATACTCTCAGTTGCTTGTGGGACTCTCTCAGAGGGGTGGATAGAATATTCATGGTAATTTGGAAGTAGATTGCATGGCCCTACAGCAGCCGAGCGCAATGGGGAAAGCTGATATCTGCTCTGCCGGGTGTATCTGCATCTGTGGCTCAAGCATTCCTAGGCTTGAAATACTCTCCTCTGAAGGGAGAGTTTCTGGTTACTTATTCCTGAAGCAACCAGATGTCATTGGGCTACATTGGCACATGATAGAGTCAAATGGAAATGTTACTGGCGCCCGCTCAAGCAAATCAATGAATAACGGGATTCAAGTGATCAAGTGATATGGGGGGAGGGTGGGGGGAATCAGATACATGGGGCAGAGCTGCTACTGGCTCTCCCCAGTTGATTACGAGGTGCCTAGGAGGGAAGGCGGATTCTAGTCTGGCCCGCCATCCCAGAAGAGCCTAGCAAGAAGCCAGAGTAACCCCCACACCATGAGGGCCACCATTTTCAACATCTGGACTGCACAGCTCATCAGAGCTCCACCAAGCAGAAAAGCTGATCTTTCCCCATTGTGGTTCATCAATAAATGCACGAGATGAGAGGCTACTACAAGAGTATCCCACCTGCAGGGCAGAGCCTAGCAAGTTACCCATGTCATATTTGATATGCCAAAAACCAGTAACAATTATTGACCTCATTCCCATGACCTGAAAGAATGGTTTGAGGCTCTTAATATTCTTGAGGCTCTTCAGGTTCCTGGAGTGAGCAGATGCCCTTTTCTAGCATGTGACAGAACATATGGAGATGTTAATGGTGCCCTCTTGAGCAAATGGATGAACAACAGGAAGACAAGCGATACAAGTGATGCAAGGACTTATATGTTCTATTTTAACTTTGTAAAGTTTTTAATGATGAAAAGGGGACATAATTCAGCAGTACAGCATCTGCCTTCAGTTAATCCCTGCACTTAAAAATGGAAAACAAAGTTTGATTCTCTCAAATAGGCTATCGCCAAAAAGGCAGATGAGTAGTAGACCACAGTTCAGGATTGATCATGTAAACCTTTCATCAATCTCATCTATCATCTTGATTGCCAGGAATTTAACATCTCTTAAAACTCTTACAAATATTCTTCATCAATACTCCTCTTCACATCAATCTCTGCTAACCCTTTGGTACTTATGCTTGCTATGTTCAGGTTTGAAGACACAACATTAAATTCATGGATTCATTAGTGTCCAATCTGCCAATACACATTTCAGAATTTTCTAGCTGTGTTTGAGTGATTTGGGTGTTTTCCAGAAGGTTCTTGATGAAATGCTGCCTTCTCTGCTATTGTGGACTTAGTTTACTTTGTACATAACTCACTTGTAGTTTAATAGGAATTTTATTATCACATCTGATTTAAGCCATCTGAGTTCATGTTTTTAAGAATACTATTGATACACCAACCACAGGGTTATCAGAACTATTGATGGTCTATTTGAGTATAGTTGCTAAATGCACTATATGTATCAAAACAGACAGAATGACACAAACCAAACTGGAATAGTCTGACAACAAACTCACTAACACCTGATAAGTAATAGGAGAGAGTCTAAAATTGTAGGCAAATTAGGCACTTTATAAAAAAAGTGCTAGAGTGGCCACCAGCAAGAAAGAAAACACAAACCTTCTAAGATTTTAGCTTACTGTGACTTGGAATTTGCAAAAATCTCAGTGAACAAATTACTGAGTAAATAAAACCTATTTTCTGGATCTGATGTAAAAAATGATAAATAGGGATATGGGTTCTTTTCTGTGATAATCTAAGTAAATATCCTTGAAGGAAGTGAAGGAGCGAAATATCATTCAGCTTCACACCAAAATCCCCAGCCAGGGATGTCTTCACTCACCTCCCATTACTCCTGCAGAAAGATACTAGAACTCCCACTACACAGATGGGAACACTGAGGTCCAGGAAGTAGAAAAAAATTCATTGTCTCACATGTACATCTCTCTGTACTTCCAAGTCCATCGTCTTGCTTCCTGATGCTTGTGAGTCTATATAGGCTCTCTGATCACCCTTCAAAGCACAGGAAAGCTTATATGTATCTTCAGTTACTCCATCCAGGTTCTTGAAATGTAAGGTTCAATGAGTCACCTAGCCTTATTAGGAGCTCTGAAAATGATGTAAGTATTCTTGGGCTTTTTAGTGGCTGAGATAGAAATTAGAGTCTTATTCTTAGGGAGGCGTATGCACTGTATCTGAGTATTCTGACACAGAAGAGGCTTTAACTTGTATTCTTAGGAAGCATTTTTTTTTTTTTTTTAACATTTAATACCACCGGAGATATACAATTACAACGTTCACGTTGGGGGTTTGGTCACACAGGTCCAGCACCCCGCCCCACCAGGCCCCCTCAGCCACCACCCATGTCCCCCTCCCCTCCCCCACACCCCGCTAAAGCAGGTTCTTTATCCTCCCCCCCCCCCTCCTCTCTCTCCTCCCCCTCCCACACATTGTGGGTGCACACTTGAGCCATAATTTGCATTTTTTTCTTCTTTAATGCTCAGTCTATGTTAGCATCAGAACTTTAGACATTTATTCACTCATGTTCCTTTCTCTATCTAAACCAACCTCTGACTCCCACACGCTTGTGTAATTTCCACTTTTGGTAAGATCACCTAGTATATTTATGCATGCAAATAAATGAGTCATTCTATCTCTCTCCCTTTCCCTGACTAATTTCACTCACAGTTCTTTCCATATCCACATTTTAAAAATTATCCCCAGTACCCGCTCGGTCAAACAGGCTTATGAAAAAAAATCCTATTTCCCAGAGCGATGCTGGGCAGGAGCTCATTCTAGTCTTTGAGAATCCATATTGTTTCCAGACAGCACTCCCGAGATCCCTCCCCACACCACGCCTGCTTTTACCCTTTTGAATGGCCTTCTCTTTTGGGGATTCTTTGCACTCTCGATTAGGATGCTTTTCACCCCGCCCCAAACCATCCCCTCCCCCCGCCCCAACCCTACCCCCCGCCCCCCGGCTCCAACATACTAATCTTTGAACTGTGTGAAAGTAAACTCAGGCTTCTTAGCTTCCAGTTTCCCGCACCCTTGTTGAGGCCCACTCCAGTTTGGCTCTCACCTTATAGTAAGCATGCTTTAGGGTGGGTCAAACTCAACTCTTTCATAGTCCACTGTCTTTTTTATTCCAGTACCACGCTGTTTAATACTGCGCTTTGTAGTACAGTTTGAGGTTGGGAAAGGTGATGCCTCCCACTCTTCTTCTTCCCAGATTGCTTTAGCATCCTTGCTTAATTCCATATGAATTTCAGAAGTGTTTGGTCAATTTCTTTAAAGAATGTCAGGAATCCTTTAGAACCCGACGTACAAGCCTGATACCTCTTACAATATCCCCCCCAAGGGATTTTCCATTTCCTCGTCCTCTTTTATTGGCATCTTGTAGTTCTCGATAGACCTTACTTACTATTCCATGCCACATTAGATCGTTTCTTAATATCCCTTTCTTCTCTTTCGTTATTTTTATAGGAAGCCACCGCTTGGATTGTTTGTACCCTGCCACCTACTAACCTTCTATTGTTCTAAGTGTTTGGGAGAGTTTAGGGTTCTCTAGGATAATACATGCATCTGCAAATAATGCTTGATTTCTTCCTTGCCTATCTGGGTGCCCTGTCCTTTTCTTCCTGAGCTATGGCGAGTACCTCCAGTACTATATTGAATAAAAGAGGTGGAGAGGGCAACCTTGCGTGTTCCTGATCTTAGGGGAAGGCTTTCAATTTTCCCCATTGAGAATGTACCGCTGTGGGCTTTGTAGATGGCTTTGACATCTTGAGGAAGCTTTTAGGAAGCATATTCTTAGGAAGCATATGCTCTCTATGTATCTGGCCTTGCTAAACAGTCCTTTTTATTTTTAAAATAATAAAAAAACAGAATAGCATTTAATTCCACACTTTGTTGATTTCATAACTCTCCCTGGGAGTCATCCTGGCTGTTCCTGTTCTTTCTCCTGTTCATCCCCTTTAGGATTCCACTTTGATTTGTTCCATGGAGAGAAGTTTGCCTTCAGAAATACAAAGAAAGCTTCTTTATTCAAAACTGGCCTTGGTTTAAAATAATAGAAATGAATTCCATAGCTTGTGCTAATATGTTTAAAGACATAGACTGTCTCATGTTTGACTTGTAGGTCTGTTTACTGATAAAAGTGCCTTGCAAAGGAATTGCAAAGAACTTTTGACTTTTGGCACTAATTGTATTTCCAGAAAACTATCTTAAAAAGAATAACCTCGAAGATATAAAGAACTTCAGGTAAGAAAAGATTCAGGATTGGATTGTCTTTAGAAGTGATGAAAAGTAGAGAGAAAGAATAATAGTCTAACATCTGGAAAATGGTTGTATGAACAATACACACACACAGAGAAATAGATTAGAACCGTTAAATACTTTTTTGATTTTTATTTCAACTTTAATATGACAAATTATATACATGCATTTATGTTTTTACTTCCCCAATTGTAACTAAAGTCACAAAAATATAAAAAAAATACCTGGAGCTCAAAACTGTGAGGTCTTGTCCAAATGAGTCTTGTGGCCTTAGATGATGAACAGTCTAAAGCCAATAACAAAATTACTAGAAGGGTCTCTTGAATATTCTGACAATTTAGGACCTCCCGAGGCTAGTGTAGGAAGAAACTCAAAAGATATCTGCAGCTGAGACTTTCTCAACACTATGTCTATCACTAATCTTATTTAAATGATTCTATGATGTGTGTGAATAGCCACATACTCCAAATATTTGTATGAAACACAACTATACTATATCTTTCCTCTTGGAAAGATATACTATATACTATATATTTATATATAGATATCACTTGTCTTCCCGTTCATCATCGATTTGCTCAAGTGGGCACCAGTAACATCTCCATATGTCCTGTTCCATGCTAGTAGAGCCCATGGGCATCTGCTTGCTCCAGGAACATAAAGAGCCTCAAACCATTCCATCAGGTCCTGGGAATGAGGTCTATAATTGTTACTGGATTTTGGTATATCAAATACAACACGGGTAGCTTGCCAGGCTCTGCCATGTGGATGGCATACTCTTGTAGTCTCACCTCTGATCTCCAGCATTTATTGATGATCTGCTCGGCCACAAGCAGCTGAGCGAGCCAAGCTGTGATCAGCTCTTCTGCTGGGTGGAGTTCTGATGAGAGGGGAGTCCAGATGTGGAAAATGGCAGCCCTCCTGGAGTGGGGGGTCACCAAATTTTTTTTTGTTAAAGGGTGCAGTAAAAGGAGAGCACAGCGGGCGATACTCAGGGCTGGCTCCTGGCTTTCCTGGGAACATATGCAGTATCTTTCCTCTTGGAAAGATATAGTTCTGGAAAGATACAGTATATCTACATACTGGAATTCTTTGCATCAAGAAAGACTATAAGTTCTGGCTAGTTGGTTCTAGATTGTTAAATAGAAATATGAGTTCTAGGAGTCTGAGAGATTATCATGGGAAAGATACTTGCTTTGTATGTAGCCAACCCAGATCCAATCTCTAGGACCAGATGTGATTCTCTGAGCACTGCCAGGAATGATCCCAGAGTTCAGACTCTGGAGTAAGCTCTGACAACTGCCTGGTATGGTCCCCAGAAAAAAATGGACCCCAAAAGATTACCAAAAACCCATAAACGTGAGTTGTAAAAATGGAATGTTGGCAACTTCTCGCTGACTTTCTCTTCCCTTTTCTCCCTTACTCCAGGAGTAAAGAGTTTCTAGTTATGAGATCTCTTTAGACATAAATTAAGACTTCCATAGTGCAGAGAAAACTGAGAGCAAATTACTTCCATCTTTAAATCCACCTTTCTCACCTTCTAACACTCTGTGTGGATTTGCCCTTATCATGTTCAACCTACCATGATGTTGTCTTAAAGGATCCTGGTCAGCATTGTCTGTGTTAAGGCCTTCCAGACAAAGGCAGAATAAATCAGATATATCAGCTCATTTTACCAATGAGGAAAGTAAGGCAACAAGTACAGAAGGGCGACATGTTTGTTCATGGCTATTCAGAGTAAAAAATTGTACCTGAAAATGCTGCATGCAAGGAAAGCGCCCTACCTTTCAGACATGTAACATTTTACAAGGTGATTGAAGGATGTAGTTGTTGTCCTTTTGAAGGCATCAGACTATCCAGTGGCATAAAGGACATGAAGACTGACAATGGGAAGGCAGAATATAGTCATTTTAGAGCCACATTCTCTCTTGGTTCAATGGCTATTCAATGACCAAGGGCCTCAGCTTGCCTCCTAACCAGGCACAATTTCTTTAAAGAATGTCATGGGGAAGAAGAAGATGGGAGGCATCACCTTTCCCAACCTCAAACTGTACTACAAAGCAGCAGTAATTAAAACAGCGTGGTACTGGAATAAAAACAGACCGGTGGACCTATGGAATAGAGTTGAGTATCCTGACACCCAACCTCAAACACATGATCATTTAATCTTTGATAAGGTGCAAGGAGTCTGAAATAGAGCAAGAAAAGCCTCTTCAAGTGGTGCTGGGAAAACTGGGCAGCGACATGTAAAAAATGAATTTGGACCTTTGTCTAACACCATGCACAAAAATCAGATCAAAATGGATCTTAATTCTTAGATCTCAATATCAGACCTGAATCCATAAAGTACGTTGAAGAAAATATAGGAAAAACCCTCCACGACATTGAAGCTAAAGGCACCTTCAAAGGTGAAACACCACTAACAAAGCAACTAGAAGAAAAGAAGAAAAGATAAACTAAAAAGCTTCTGCAACTCAAAGGAAATAGTGACAAAGATATAAAGACAGTCCACAGAATGGGAAAGAATATTCACCCAATAACCATCTGATAAGGGGTTAACATCCAGGATATATCAGGCACTGGTAGAACTTTACAAGAAGAAAACAGCCAACCCATCATAAAATGGGCAGAAAAATGAACAGAAAATTCAACAAGGAAGAGATTCGAATGCCAAAAGACATATGGAAAAAATGCTCATCATCACTAATCGTCAGAGAAATGCAAATCAAAACAACAATGAGATATCATTTTACACCACAGAGACTGGCACTTATCCAAAAGAGCAAGAACAACAAGTGCTGGCGTGGATGCAGGGAAAGGGGACTCTCATCCATTGATGGTGGGAATCTTGACTGGTACAGCCTTTTAGGAAAACAATATGTCTTCGGACATTCCTCCGAAGACTAGAAATTGAGCTCCCATTTGACCCATTGACAATGGATGGACATGGAGAGGATCATGTTGAGTGAAATTAGCCAGAAGAAAATATACAGATATAGAATGACTGCATTGAGACACTCCAGATCCACAGCTGCCCAGCTCAGCCTCATGGTTTGCGGACCAGGGAGTTCCTGGAGGAAAAGTGAAAGGCTTGGCCAGCCCCTGGCTTTGTCCTACATAGCTCCTAGGGCTCGCTCAGCATACAGGCGGCCACGCCTACCAGACTCGGAGCAGGGATTGGGCACCTCCATCCATTCCACAGGCTCCAGGTCAGTTGGTATGGTCCTGATCTCCAGCTACCACAGTCAACCGCCGGAAGACAGACACTCCAGATCCACAGCTGTGCAGCTCAGCCTCATGGTGAGCAGCCCAGGGAGTTCCTGGGGCAAAAGTAAAAGGCTCGCCCAGCCCCTGGCCATGTCCTACATAGCTCCTAGGGCTTGCTCAGCATGCAGGCAGCCACACCTGCCGGACTCAGAGCAGGGATTTGGGCACCTCCAACCATTCCCCAGACTTCGGGTCGGTGGGTGTGGCCCTGAGCTCCAGCCACCACAGCCAACTGCTGCCGGAAGACAGACACCCCAGATCCACAGCTGTGCAGGCAGCTGTGTGGAGCAGCAGCGCGTTGATCTTAGACTCTAACGTATTTTAGTACCAGGTCCTTCCCAGGATCTTTCTCATTTATACACTTTAATCATTATTCTATTTGCAACAAAGTGGAGGGGTTATGGGAATGAGGAATTATGATGTCACACTAGAACTCACTATTAAATATTCAGATAGAGACATCATACATCTTTAGTATCCATAGGGCAAGCCACAAAGTGTAACAGAAGAGAGAGAGAAGTACAGGGACATAGACAAAGAGATAGACAGAGAAATAAAATGTGCCTGCAATAGGGGCAGGCAGGGTTTGGGTGGTGGGGGCGTGTTTGGGATATGGGTGGTAGGAATTTGGTTCTTGTGGAGGGATGGGTTCTGGAACACTGTATGGCATGACCCAATTATGAACATCCTTTTAATTGCATAGCTCACATGGTATAATAAAATTTTTAAAAAAGAATGACTGCATTAATTTGAATGACATATATATATATATATGTATACATATGTATACATATTATGAAACCAGTATCCAAGGTCAGGCGAAACATGGATCAGGAGGTCATGTCAAAGGTAGAAATGACTACAAATGTGTAGGATTCAGAGGTTAGGTAAGACAGAGAATGGAACAGTGTGCTAATAATTTTGAAAGTGCTAATACCAACCTAGCACTGAGCATTAAATACAGGCAAAAAGATGCATGATAACCTCTAAATGTATGTATTGCAATTCACAATGTGTAAGGGAAGGGAGAGAGATAAAGAGAAAGAGATAAAGAACTTGCCATAGAGACAGGCTAGGGGAGGGGGAGGGAATCGGGGACATTGGTGGTGGGAAATGGGCACTGGTGGAAGGATGGGTCCTGTAACACTGTATGACCTTAACCCAAATATGAACATCTTTGTAATCGTATATCTCACGGTGGTATAATAAAATATTAAAAAAATTAAAAAATAAAAATAAATAAAAGGCTGGACCAGTCGACATTCCCACCAACAATAAACAAAAGTCTTTTTCCTCCCCTGCATCCGTCCAGCATTGGTTCTTATTTTGTATTTGTGCCAGTCTCTGTGGAATAAGATGTCACCTCATTATTGTTTTGATTTGCATCTCACTGATGATTAGTGAAGAGCATTTTTTCGTATGACTTTTGGTCAAAGACATCTTCAAAAGGTGAAATACAACTGACCAAGCAAGTGAAAACAAAGATAAACAAATGGGGCTACATGAAACTAAAAAGCTTCTGCACCTCAAAGGACATGGTGACCAAGATACAAAAGCAGCCTGGGAAAGAATATTTACCCATACCATCTGATAGGGGGTTCACTGGTAGAACTATATAAGAAAAAAATCATCCAACCTCACCCAAAAATAGGGAGAAGAAATGAACAGAAACTTCCTTAAAGAAGAAAATCAAATGGTCTATTTCTAATCTTTTAAAGAAAACTTTGTATCTTTTTTTTTTATAATATTTGCCATCACCTATTATTTATGGACTTTTCCTTAATGGGCATTCTTAAAGATGTGAGATGATATTTCCTGATTTAAATTTTCTTTCTCTAATAATAAGTGACATATATCTCTTCATGTGTCTCTCTTCATGTTAGTGGCATATTTCCTTAAAACAAGTTAAGTCCCCTTACAACCTAGTGACAACATTGCAAAAAAAATCCCTCAAGTACCCAAGAAATGTTTGTCCTTTGTAAAAAAGACGCCTCTTCTATAGCCCAAGTCTGTTTGACAGTGATTTTTTTTTTTTTTTTGCTTTTTTTGGGTCACACCCGGCGATCCTCAGGGGTTACTCCTGGTTCTTTGCTCAGGAATTACTCACCTGGGATTGAACCCAGGCCAGCATAGGCCGGCTGCGTGCAAGGCAGACGCCCTACCTGCTCGACTATCGCTCTGACCCGACAGTGAAGTTTTTTAAATGCATACTAAACATACAAAACACTACTTTAGACTTTGGGAAGTCTATTATTTACGTATGGCAAAATAACTCAGTGTGTTTCGGTTTTTTTTCTACTTATGCTTCCTTTTTAATTAAAACATTTGAACAAAAATACACATTAGAGTGAGAGATTTTTTAATCTTTGGAGGAGGTTTGATAGAAACCATAGCTGGGGTTTTGGACTTCAGAAGGAGCAAACCAAAAATCTTAATTATATTCATCAAGGTACCATCATTTTACAGTGAACTATATATCATATTTTCCCTTGAACCCAAAACCATTTATACAATTAAAATAGACTAATTGAAAATTCCTATGTCAGGCATAAGCTTGAATTCATCCTTTTCATGCCAAATGACTAGAAGACATTAGAGACTGAAAAGCAAAGCCAAAAAATGCTGATTTTTTTAGCATGTTTTTTGAAAACAAATGAGGCGATGTCTCTTCCCCAGATTCAGCTGCCGGACTCCCCTCCTCATTAGCCGGGTGCAGAGCCGGGGCTGCTCCCTCAGGCCCTAATCAACCTCCTCAAACAGACTGCAAAATCACTTTGACAGTTCACAAACAGCAGTTTGGGGGTAGGGAAGGAAGACAGGAGAGTGAAGACTTATATAACACAAATTTTTATTCTCTCCAGGGCATCTTCATGTGTGTCTAACATTCAGGCCTGTGGCATTAGTGGCATTTTTCACTTTTTGGTTTCAAAATGGTTGTTTGAAGGACCTTATAGTTTATAAGTGTGCGATAGGGTTATTTTGGGTCCTGACGTTAGACATGCTGGGGAAGTAAATAATTCTATCTGATTTCCTATTTCCTAGGAATTCCTGCCTAAGTCCTTTCTGGAACAAAGCAAAGGCAATTTACTAAATGTTGTGTAATTTATTTACTTTCTTTTAATGATCATAATTATGTCCCACGGTTGACATGATTTCCCTATAGTGCAGGTTTGGACCCTGGCATTTAGACAAGAAGCACATTAAAAATATTCAGCAATGAAAAATGCACAGTCATAGAACTCCACTGACACTGTCACAGACACAGTCATAACCAGTCACAGGTATATTCTGGCTGTGATCCTGGGTGCCTTGGGAAAGGCTTAGGATTGTAGGAGCCAAGGGGAAGAGCCCCACTGGAAGCAGCTGAGGCTGATCCTATTTACAAATATAATCCGGAGTAAACCGGGTACATTGACTCTATTGAAGATGAAAGTACACTTCCTCTCAGACAACAGTTCTCTGTGTGATTTAGGATTTACACTTCCTTCCTTCCAAAGACAGCGTTTATCCTGGTCTGCTCTAGTCTAGTCAAGTTACTCCATCCTTCCAGAGGTTGAAGTTCACAAATGTGGCTGGGAGGAGCACAGCTCCGGGGACCTTCCCTTGAGTAACTTTGTCAGGATGATGGAGAAATTCATCAACGGCCTTGAGAATTTATGACATGAATCATGAGGGTTGGAGACAGGATTCTGAAAGGGGAAAAGGCATTCAGATGCAGAGTAGGTCACAGAAAACTCATATTGCCAGTGCCTATTATTTTTTCCAGAATTTTTCTTTGGGAGAGAGCTAGGAGTTCTCATACAATGTAACGAGAAAATACCACCTATGACTTGAATGTTTCGAAAGCTTTAGTTAAGATATGGCTCAACCACAGAAAACATAAAGTTTGGAATGTAGCAAATTTGCAACATTTCATTGTCTTTTCTTTCTTACTTGATTTAGGTCACATTAAAACCTGAGAGGCACCAGAGTGATAGTACAGTGGGTATGTTGTTTGCCTTGCATGAGACTGACCCGGGTTCAATCCCTGGCATCCAATATGGTCCCCAAAGCACCACCAGGTGTAATTCCTGAGTGCAGAGCTAGGAGTAACCCCTGACATTGCAGGATGTGGTCCGAAAGCCAAAAAAAGAATAACTTAGTCGGAGAGATCGTACAGTGGATAGGACTCTGGCCTTACAGCAGCCAACATGGGTTTGATTCCTGACACTGCATTTGGTTTCCTGTGCACCACCAGAAGCGATTCCTGAGCACACAGACAAGAATAAGACCTGAGCATAGTCATGTTGTGGTTCCCAATCCAAAACAAACAGAACCTATGTTCTGTACACATTCTGATAACTGCAAGCAAGCACCATAAATTCTTTTGACTGAAATAGCCCCAAACTACAACGAAACCATGCAAAATTATAGGATAATGCCCTCTCTAAACAGTTGCAACAGAAAAAAAAAAAACCAGAAAACCCCTTTCATTTCCTTTTTAGGTGAAAAAAGCCAATATTCCTCTCAAAATGCTTGGTTCTGAAAAAGCAAGGCCAGAGTGGACACATTTGCCTCTCCAGGGATCGTCTTAGCTCTTTTATCTCTATTTAAAAAACGTTGGATTTATGCTTCCTGCTGCTCTGGCATTTTTTTAATTGCATGTCTTTTTGCTTGCTCTTTTTTCCCCTCACTGAACTAGTACCACATATCCCAGCCTTCTTGCAAGCGCAAACCTCTTCTGTGAAAATCATAGAATTAGAACCTTGGAAGGCAATTTCCAAAGTGTGGCCTACCTATTCCTGATGATTGTAGGTCAGAGAAGGGCAGTCATCTTTTCTTTTCTTAACATTCTTGTATTTATTTTAATGAGCATTAACACACTGAATTGGGACATCGAAGTAGGATCATAGGCATTTTTGCCTAGGACCATGCTAAGATTTTAAAAGTGAATCCATTTATAGCTATTAAAATATGTTATGAAAGTAATGGTACAGGGAGTATGTGAATATAATGAAGAACATAAATTATTTGGAGAAATTCTATTAAGATCTCAAAGAGCATTCTACAGCATTAATTCTATTCTTAGACGGACAGACATCTTCCCAGGAGGCAAGGAGGTCATTACAGATGCATTGTGGAAGATGAGGAAATGGAGAAGGGATGTTAGAACACAAATGTCTTCTTTCTTTGGGTTTGATCAGCCTAGCACACTGATCTCAACATGAACCCAAGAGCCTGTTCCAACATAAAGCACACATTTGAGGGCTGGAAGGATTGCACAGCCAGTAAGGGTTTGCTTTGCATGTGGCTGACCTGTGTTTGATCTCCAACACTGCATGTGGTCCCCTGAGCACCTCCAGGAGTAATGTCTTACCACAGAGCCAGGCGTAATCCCTGACTACAACCAGATAGGATCCAAAACCCAAAAAACAAAAGCACACATTTGAGACTCAGATATTACCATTCTGACTGAAGGAAGAGCTGCTTCTTCCTCTTCCTACGTTGTTAAAACCCAAGAGTATGCAGCTTGCCTCGCTGGTATCTGTGCAGACTTCTCTGCTCTAGGCATATCAAGGCAGAAGACCAACCACAGGCAGCCCAGTGCTCCCTGCATGTGGGAGAATAGGTCTGGAAAATGAAAGGAGAGAGAAGGCTCAGCTAGCTGTAAATAAACTGGCAACAGTAGTTCTGTGTTCTGCTTATGAATGAAGAATGGAGGACCTTTATCTCAACGATGCCTCTGAGGAAAGGGAGAGGCATTTTTCTAAGAAAATTCATACTGAATATTTGGTATTCTTAGCATGGCGCCATTTAGGATGGAGTTATTTAGATCTTGAGAAATGTATAGCAGATAGTTGTGCTTGTTTTGGCTTGACCAAGGAATCTGCACATAGTACTGGGTAAACAATAGAGAACATTTTGGAGTAGATTTGTTCAGGTAGGCAGGTGCTGGGCATCACATCACCTATTGCTGCTACTGGAATCTCTCTTCTCCCATGGTCATTTACTACAGAAAGATTTAGATCACTGAATTAATAGACTCATCTCAATATTTCCACAAAACCTTTCTAATTGCATCTGAGCCATTTCTTTGCTGTTTCATCTTCTGCATATTCTAACATTTGCTGGGCTCTTGGGATCAGTATGCTGTTAGTGATATTTTTGTCCATTGCTCTTCATGGTCATTTTCTGCCCTGCACAAAGTTCCATGAAATTTTTCATATAGAGTGGGTAGAAAATGAAATTGAAAAAAAACAAAGTAGGGAGACAATGTTGAACAGAGAAAACAAAGCCTTATGGCCACGGAAATGTCGCTCTGCTTTGAGACAAGGGATGTCGGGCAATTAGCAAGGGATTACAACTGGCTATGCTGGAAGGAAAATCCCAAAGCAAAATCATCTACTTTAGGTTTAAGGCTTGACTATAGCACAGTAACTGAATGTGGGAATAATCTGGTAGCAATTTAAATGTACCCCAAAGATGCATCAAGCTGCATCCTATGTTCTAAGGAGTTGGATATGTCCTCCTTCAAATGAAGACTAATGGTAATAATAGGTTATTTTGGTTTGTTTTGGTGTGTGTGTGTGTGTGTGTGTGTGTGTGTGTGTGTAGGGAGACTCTCAAACTGTGCTCCGGGTATCAAAGGGACACTCCGGGGGCTGGAGCAATAGCACAGCAGGTAGGGCATTTGCCTTGCACGTGACCAACCTGGGTTCCATCCCCGGCATCCCATATGGTCCCCTGGGAACTGCCAGGAGTAATTCCTGAATGAAGACCCAGGAGTGACCCCTGAGTGTGACCCCCCAAAAAAACAAAGGTACACTCCATGTGGTTACAGGCAGGCAGGCCAACAGCTCGTGGTAGCCTTAGGACGTGGCTATCTGAACCCTTGAGTGCCACCTCTCAAGGGAGGTATCAGAGGGGCCTAGCAGTGCCTAAGGCTCCAGGACCACTCCTAGTGATGGCATTCCAGCTTACACCAAGCCAAGTGCAAGGAGGCTCAGGAATCACTAGGGATCAAGTTCTTATTGCATGTACCCTAACCCTTGTGCTATTTTCCTGGCACTAGTTTTCAGTTTTTTAGGGGCCTCCCAAGTAGTGTTTATGAGGTAACAAAACCACTCAGGGAAAGACTCTGCAAAGCAGTTAAATGATTCAATCTAAGGTCTGAGAGACTGTGCCTCTGTATGGCCTGTGACTCTAGGAACCATGAGGGCCACCCAGACAGTGGGTGGGCCACTATCACTACACTGAGCAGTGAGCTATGTGGTACCAAGGACTGAACCCAGTTCTGTGCATTGAAAAGCTTGGGCCCCCCCCACACACCCTCAGACTTTGTGCTATCTCCCTGAACCTGTTAACAGTTTTTATGTCTCAGTGGCTTTTGGAAAATTTAAAGTATTTGTCAAGCAATAACGCGGTTCAGCCAATCAGATGGCAGAGTTGGTATGCAGGCAGGCTTTGCTTGGAGCTCAGGAAAGGAGCAGGTAAGAAGCTTTTATGTGCTGGTCTGAAAACATGGTATGGGAAGAGGTGTCTGGAACCATGTTAAGTGGCATAAAGGAGTGATAAAACATGGTCATTGCATTAAACGATGGAGTTCCAATCCTGCTTTTGTCGCATAATGCTTGTGTCATCCTGAGCAGTGACTTAATCTTCAGAAAGGTCAGCACTTTTTCATTAAAAAGTGGGATTTAAAAAGCTCCTAGGGTCCCTTAGGAAGGGAACCACGACAACAGTGATAGAGAGAGGGAGAGTCATCACTCAAGACTAGGACTAGGTGCCGAAAAGAGCAAAGTCATATGTATAGTAGCAGTATTGTAAACTGCAATGTCTTAAAGGGGGTGTGGGGATCACTTGATAGCATTTGAATCACTTGACATCCTGTTATTCATTGATTTGCTCGAGCAGGCACCAGTAACTCCTCCATTTGACCCTATCATGTGCCAGTGTAGCCCAATGGCATCTGCTTGCTTCAAGAATACAAAGAGCCTAAAACCGTTCATTCAGGGTCTTGATGAAGAAGTCTGACCATCTTGTAGGTGGGCGGCCATGTGATCTTTTGACGTCCCGTGGGATCCAGTCGGTAACAGCTCTAGTCCAGCAGTCATCTCCAAATTGCATTACACGTTCAGCCCATTTGATTTTCAATGTCCTGGCAAATGAAACAGCATCCCTGGCTCTGGAACAGTGATGGAGGTTGGAGCTCGGATTCCTTCTTTCACTTGAGTGAGGCATGATATTCCAAGCTTAGCTCTTTTGATTCCTCTTTGGGAGACACGAATAGCATTCTCATCCTGCTTTTGTAGGGCCCAGGTCTCTGAGGTATATGTTAATGCAGGGAGAATGGTAGAGTCGAAGAGATGTGCCCAGAACCGGAGGTTCTTTGTCCTTTTAGCTATTTCTTCAATGGTCTTGAAGGCATTCCATACCGCTCTCTTCCTCCTGCGCAGCTCAGGTTTTAGGTGGTTCATCATGTTGACTTCTCGACCTAGGTACACATAACTGCTGCATTCAGAGATGTTTGTTCCATTGAGAGTGAATGGGACCTCTGGAACTAGTCATTTTTCATGAACATAGTTTTGTTGAGATTCAGCTGTAGACCTATCTTTCCATATTCTGGTCAAAGTCAGTCAGCATTTATGCCGCTTGACTAATGTTTGGTGTTATTAGAACGATGTCATCAGTGAAGCAGAGGTGGTGTAGTCACCAACCGTCTGTCTTCACTCCTATTCCTTCCCATTCTAATTGTCGCATGATGTTCTCGAGGGTGGCACTGAAGAGTTTTGGTGAAATGGTATCACCCTGTCTAACCCCTCTTTTGACATCAATGATCACTTCTTTATAGAATGGTGAGATCCTGGTGGTGAATCTGTAATACAGCTCACGAAGGCGTGGGGATGAAAAGGAAAAAAAGAAAAAGAAAAAGTAGCTGCCAAAGAGGCAGGCTGGTGGGCCAGGAGGGTAATGGGACATTAGTAGAGGGAAGCACACTGGTGTTGGAACATTGCCTGCCTGAAACTAAATTATGAATAACTTTGTCAATACAACATTAAGAAGGCTGGGATACTTAATAAATGACTTAATTGCTTAATCCTGTAACAACTCTGTGAGTGCACACCAACATCCTCATTTTACACATGCAGGATCCAGAGTGATGGAGACTTGTTAAAGAGAAATTAATTCCCTTGGAGACAGAGGGAGATGTTGAATGTGTGTCTCCAGGCTGGTAACTAATCCCACCAACTCACAGAGATAATTGTGACTATTAGTAAATTGTATTCTGCACTTGTTAATTTGAAGGGTTGTTAACTGCCATTATCTCTCAAGAGAGAGACTCATTGCATTGAAGTCATATCTCTGCCATCTTTATTACTATGCAATACACAAAGTCCAAACTCCAATTAGCCCTTGTGTCAATATCTGAGACAGATCACTTGCAATCTTCCAGTCATCAATGGCCTGGCCTGATGTCTTTGGAATGCAAAAGGCAGAGATTTCATTTGAAAAATACTTGTTTGGGTAAACAGAAGTAAGGATTAGGAAAGAAAATAGGATTTGACAGATGAGGAAATATTCATCTTAAGGTAGAAGATAAAGACCAGAACTGGTGGGGAAAACAGGAGCTAGCTGTTGTCATCAGAAATTTAGTCTAGAATAAATCCCAATTTTCAGACTAGTTTATATATAAATGGATGAAGTTATTTGACTGAGAATGTGTGTGTATTTGTATGTGTGTGTGTGTGTGTGTGTGTGTGTGTGTGTAAGAGAGAGAGAATGTCTCTGGTCAAACACACACACACACACACAGAATGTCTCTGGGCAGAAGCACACAAATCCATTTCAGATTTGAGAATATAAATGAAATTTGGACTGAGATGCGAGAGTGGGCGTGCGAAGAATATAACAGATAACTGTGTCTGTGGGATCTGAGATGAGTAGTTTAAGCTGTAAAAGCAAGATATGAGTCAGTCTCATTTTATGTGATTCTCCCAGTTGCCCCCCAGAGGGAAGAAGCAATGCCTGGGTATATCCAATCCAATAAATAAATAAACACATACACATTTTGCAATGATTACTTTCTGCCAATATTTAATATACCTCCCAAGTTGGGAAAATGGCTCATATTCTTTTCCCAGCTCTCTTGCTCTCGTTGCCTCCCCCAGCCCTGATTGTCCCAGGCTGAAGGCTTCATTAGTCAGCTGAGACACAGCTTCCCACATTACAGACCATCTACTTGCTCTCTAAATGACTTCCTACGCCTGATTGTGTTAAGCAGGGCCTCCAAGGCTTCCGCTAGGAACAATCTTTCTGTTCAAATGTTCACAGCTTCACAGATATTGTGGAATCAGCGGGGGTTGCTGAAGAAATGTCTTTGCAAGTCTACAAAGAATTGGGGTGAGAAACAGTGGAGAGAACCCCTTCACTTGCTAAAATATTCCAGTTGTGAAAGAGGAGGACTAGTTTCTGTCAACCTTCCAAACATGTTTCCAAAACTGTTGAACATTTGGACTAAAACAGGATGTTGGCTGCATTTCCCTCCACAAGACCGGGAGAGGGGAATATTCGCTCCTTGGCTACAGAGGGAAAAAGACCTGGCATCCTGCCTAAAATGAAGATTTTATGTTTTAGGGAAACCGTTTAGGGAGGACATCTCGAAAGAAGCTGTTGATCAGTAAAATGTGCATTTGCTCAAAACATGCTCTTCCAGCTGAGTCCTGTCCCCTGCTCCAGCCCTGCCTGATGGGGTCATTCACTTACTTGCTCAAAGCCTGGCTTAGGACAGTTTCTAGAGAACCTTATTTTAAAGAGTTCAAGGTCATTTTGCTAAAACAGGCATTTCTCCTGTTTATAGATCAGAAGGTGTTTGAAATTCATTCTTTAGTTCAGATGATCAGAAAAAATGGCATTTGTTTATTACTTGGTTTGGAGACACACTTGACGGTGTTCATGACTTACTACTGGCTCTGCACTCAGGGGTCACTAGTGGCAGGTCTCAGGGGATCCTGTTGGGTTCTGGGGGTGGAACCTGGATTAGTTTTACCATTCTAACAACTTAAAAAGTAGTAACTTGAGAACTTGACTGAATGAGGCACTGGACTTGATTCCTGATGTGGCAAATACACACCCACACACACACACACACACACACACACACTTCACTCATTTAATCCTCACAACAGTTTTAGAGGTACTTGCATTTGAATGAGAAGAATTGTAACTATCCAAGGCCATGTTAATAAGTGATGGAGCTAATATTTCTTTCCAAGCTGTTTGACTCAAAAATGCACATTTTAAGTACAATACTGTCTGGTGAATAACACCTACTTTAAAATTTTGTTTTGAAGATCAAATGAACTCATCAATAACAGTAAATCATAATAATCTAACACAGGAGAATTTCAAATACTTGATTTTTATTTTTTTGCTGGGTGTTTCTTATCTGAAAACCACAGTGCCAAGAACTTGTGTTTTGTTTTGCTTCCTCCCTCCCATCTTCCCCCTTTCTTTTTACTCTGCTTCCTTCCTACCCAATCATTTTATCTTGAGATAGTATGATTCATAGTTTTTCTATGTCAAGTATTCTGCAAAAATCATCCATTTGTAACATCTCAATTAATTAGCATTGAAGTTTGTGAACTTGTTAGAGTTTTTGTACTCGTTTTATTTCTTTTCTTCTAAGATAGCTGAGGAGTGACGCTATGCATGCTCGACTGGCCTTTGTGGCTATCTTTCAGTATTTGAGGACATGGTGAGTTTCTTCCTCCCCAGGTGAAGGCAGGAATCCCCCTCTCCAGGGTCCTTGCTAGAACAGAACAGTATATACCAGAGGCAACTTTGTGAGATTTTAATATAGAAGCCAATGAAGTAGCAGGTATGGCCAAAATCTGCGCCCATGATACTGGTGACATGAGCCTCCAGTGAACAGAGGTGTGGGGCAGCTGTGCCATGGTGTTGTCACCACCATGGGTGCTGTTCCTGGTGCCTGTGCCAGGTGGTGTCAACACTGGAACAGCCCTTTGCTATGACTCATAGTAGCCTCCAAATATTCCAGCTAGTCTCTGCACCCAATTCCTAGAGTTTTTCTGATTAATCCAGTTAGAGTGATTCTGTCACTGAATCACTTTGATGTTCATATTTCTAGTTTCAAGATGAGACTTCTTTGAAATATGCCTTTTCTACCTCAGACATTTTCTCATTAAATAGAAAAATTAAAAAGAGATATTAATGTAAAATAAATAGATAGCCTTTGTGAAGGAGAAATAAGGGGGGGGATCTCTTCATATTCCAAAAGGTATGAAAAATTCCGAAAGAAAATTGGGTGCCAGTCACCTGCAGTGGAACACACTCCTCCGGAGATGTCAGGGCTGTAGAGTCATAGACATAACTCTCACTGCTGAGTTGAAGGGCAACTTTATGACACAAATAACAAGGGTTAACTATTGGCATTGGCAGTAGGTTGACTATCATCATGCTAGTTTAAGACTGAATATTTTTCTTTTCATTTTTGGGGCCATTGCCCATGGTGTTCAGGAACTGCTCCTGTCTCTGCCTGGAATTATGCCTGGAGATGCTTGGGGAACTATAAGGAAATCTGGGAATTAAACCCTAGTCCGCTGCATGCAAGGAAAGTGCCCTACCCACTGTTGTATTCCCAGTCTCTGGACTGTCTTTCTTGGCGTTAAGCCACAGGGTTTTAGATCTTTTTCACAGGCTCCTCATTTTTCTGGAAGCAATAGTTATTTAGAGCATCTTCTCTCATTGAGATGACAAAAGTTTCAGAAAACCATGATAAAAGTCCCTACTCATATTAGTCACCAGTCAGTTCTAATAGGAAAGATTCGAAAGTGTGAGCTCCTCCAGAGCTTCCCACAGGAGCTCTCTCCTGTGGGAAGGAGGGAGGGGTGTTGTATGATAAACATTTGCTACACTGTCCCCATGCATCATAGCTGTTAATTAAGCTTATCACCTAACCCTGTTCACATCGGGAGACTTGCTAAGAACCTCTGTGAGCATTAGGTTATGAAACAGACCACACACCCAAAGACCAAGAGAATATATAAGAGCAAATAGGTGGATAACGAAGAATAATCATGACAAAAACTTTCAGAGTCATGTTAAAAGTTATTTTAGAGATAACAGGACAATGCAATCATATATCTTTTAAATGAATTATGTCAGAAAGGGCTCAGCAGGTACCAAACAATCAGAAATTTTAGGAAACAACTCTTGGAAAACTCAATAGTATATCATCACTATCACTATCTTCCCGTTAATCATCTATTTGCTAGAGCGGGCACCAGTAATATCTCCATATGTCCTGTCTCATGCTAGTAGAACCCAAAGGCATCTGCTTGCTCCAGGAACATAGAGAGCCTCAAACCATTATATTAGGTCACGGGAATGACCCGTATCATAGCAAGTGGATATTGACTGAGTTCTCGGATGTGGAGATTAAACAAGATCCTTATCGGGACAGGGAGCAACACTGTTCCTAGGGGTCAACGCTTAGCATTAATATTTGATGTGACCAGATATACTTATTTCTAAGTAACTCACAGCTGTTTATGTAACATCTGTTTACATCTCCAGTTCAAACCCCTGTTATCTTTGGCAGGAATTCCTGCAATCACTTTCCTCCAAGCTTCTGAGCCTCCACAATTCTTACTCCACACCAAAATTGTCTATTTAAAGCTTAAAACATTCTTTCATTTTAAAAAATTTATTTGAGAGGTGGTACAGGGATCATGGTGCTGTTCTATCCTTGGTACTGTATAGGGCCACTAAACACCATCAGAAAATACCTTTAGTCTTTTCCAAGCCTTGATCTGGTCCAAGGCTTATTATGGTCACAAGTTATTATTAGTCACAAGTAATCTCTGAGCAACACCAGATGCAGCCAAACTCCTAAAAAAGTTCCCAGAGCTTCTTGCTGTACCCAGAGTGAAGTCTCTGGCCTAAGACATTGTTGCTTGGGTTTTCGTCTCTCATAATTTTATCTCCCTCACCCCTAATTCCTCTCTACACACTGCTCCTCACCTACAGATTACACTAATCCTCTTTTAGATCAGCCAATCACCCAGAAATGCTTCAGATGTGGGGTGTTCGCATAAGCTACTCCTTATATATAGGACCTTGCATGACATCCCTTCTCCAGAGTACCTGGCAAATTCCCGTTTCTCCAGGGGTAACAGTATAGCCTCATCTTAAATGTGTCAGCTAAAAGGATGTCTCAGAGTCTCCGCAGGCTACAATTGCTTCCCTCATTGCCTACTGTCCTAGCACCCACCGACTCTCCTTTATGTGTGTCACTTAATCACAATTCTAATGTTATATGATGTGCCATGCTTTAGTTAACGTTTGTTTCCCTACTTCAAATATAGGATGCCAGAGCATTAGAATTGATACAATACTGTGAATCTCTCATCCAGCGCAGGGTTATTGATAGAAGTTCAACAAATATAAATAAGTACATGTAAATAAACAGAAACTAGGGTGTAACCTGACTGAATTTTGGTGAGATGCCTTTGAGTTTTTGAACTTAACGTCATAGTTGAACAAATTCAATCTTGCTGTAAAAGGACAGAATTTTCTCATCTTTAGTTTAGCCCCAAAAAGGGGAGATTAAAATGTTATCCAAAGAATGGATCTTAGGTGATTGACTTGTGTTATCCTAGTATGGAATTTTACCAGTGAATTAAAAATCATCAACGGTAGTAATATCTACCCTTCAGAAAATATGATCTTACTTATTTTATGTGTATATATAGTTCTATAAATTTTAATTCTTTTTATATTCTCCTTTTCACAGCTTATATGAAAACTTGGACTCTCCCAGGGACATGGTGCTGGTCATTCTTTGTTGGCCACGTAAGCATTAAGAGAGCCCAATTCTGTTCAGGCTCTTCAGCTATAGGGTCAAAGACTTTGCCAGGGGTATCCAGAGTTCTGGTCCAAGGCTTATTATGGTCATAATAATGAACTATGGACATATCTTTACTAAAGGAGAGGGTCCTAAAAAGTAGAAAATATACTCCTGTTTCACTATACAAATGTAGTCACTTTGAGTATTCTGCTGAATTTCCGCATTCTTTTCTCTATACATGTTTTAACCTTCATATTTTAAGTGCTATAACGTACCTGTTAACTGATATAACACATGATGCTTTTTTTACACTATTACATGGTTTAACTTTCAGGGACTGAATACTCCTTCAAGAAATTGTCTCTCAAACAGTCCAAAAGTTCACTTGATCGCTTGATCACTTGACATCTGGTAATTCATCGATTTGCTCAAGCGGGCACCAGTAAATTTTCCATTTGTCCCTCTTACGTGCCATATAGCCCAATGGCATCTGCTGCTCTGGAACACAAAGCCCAAACTGTTCATTCAGGATCTTGACGAAGAAGTCTGACCATCTTGTAGGTGGGTGGCCACATGATCTTATGACATCCCGTGGGATCCCTTTACTAGATCTGGTAACCGCTCTAGTCCAGCGGTCGTCTCCAAATCGCATTACATGTTCAGCCCATCTGATTTTTGACGCCTTGGCAAATGAGACAGCATCCCTGACTCTTGATCATCGATGGAGGTCAGAACACCGGATTCCTTCTCTCACTTGAGTGAGGCATGATATTCCGAGCATAGCTCTTTTGATTCCTCTTTGGGAGATCCGAATAGCGTTCTCATCCTGCTTTGGTAGGGCCCAGGTCTCTGAGGCGTATGTTAATGCAGGGAGAACAGTGGAGTCAAAGAGATGTGCCCGGAGCTGGAGGTTCTTTGTCCTTTTAGCTATTTCTTCAATGCTCTTGAAGGCATTCCACACAGCTCTCTTTCTCCTGCGCAGCTCAGGTTTTAGGTTGCTCAGCATGTTGAGTTCTCGAACTAGGTACACATAACTGCTGCATTCAGAGATGTTTGTTCCATTGAGAGTGAGTAGAACATTTGGAACTAGTTTGTTTTTCATGAACATTGTTTTGTTGAGATTCAGCTGTAGACCTATCTTTCAACATTCTTGGTCGAAGTCAGCATTTGTGCATCTTGGCTAATATTTGATGTTATTAGAACGATGTCATCAGCGAAGCAGAGGGGGTGTAGTTGCCAACCCTCTATCTTCACTCCCATTCCTTCCCATTCTAATTGTCACATGATGTTCTCGAGGGTGGCGCTGAAGAGTTTCGGTGAAATGGTATCACCCCTGTCGAACCCCTCTTTTGACATCAATGATCACTCCCTTGTAGAATGCTGAGATCCTGGTGGTGAATCCATAATACAGCTCACGAAGGATCTTGATGTATTGGGTTTGAACACCTTGTTTGGCTAGGGCTTCAATGACCGCTTCGGTCTCCACAGAATCGAAGGCTTTCTTTTAAATCAGTGAACGTGAGACAGAGCAGCACCTTGAACTCCCTACAAACCTCAATGAGCTTGGTTACGTTGTGGATGTGGTTGATTGTGTTGAATCCAGCTTGCTCACATGGTTGTCCTTCATCTAATGTTCTGCCAATCCTGCTCAGGATGAGTCAAGTGAACAGCTTGTAGATGACGGACAACAGGCAGATGGGGCAATAATTGCCAATGTCATGAATGTCTCCCTTCTTGAACAGTAGAACTGTCCTTCTGGTTTTCCATTGGGTGGGCACCTTGCATTCAGACAGGTAGCATTGAAGAGTCGAGCCAGTGTATTGATGAGTACTGATGGCATATTTTCAGGTGTTCGGGTCTGACTTTGTCTGGGCCGGGTGCTGTTCAAAAGTTATTTTTAAAGTCCAAAAGTTATTTTCAATAGTCCAAAGTTATTTTCATAGTCCAAAGTTATTTTCAAATATGACATCACTCACAGAAAATCTGAATATTTATTTTGTAGGAATTTATTTTAACTTATTGCATTTTGCTTCTGAAGTCAAACTGTTGTGATTTTTCACTATTTCTAGTATCACAACATTTAATATCTTTTACTCACAAAATTTTCTTTTTTTTAAATTTTATTATACCACCGTGAGATCAATAATTACAAAACTGTCCATGATTAGGGTTCAGTCTTACAGTGTTCCAGCACTCATCCCTCTATCAGTGCACATTTTCCACCACCAAAGTCCCCTTCCTGTCGCCCTGCCTCCTTCTATGACAGGCACTTTGCCTTTCTCTCTCTCTCTCTCTCTCTCTCTCTCTCTCTCTCTCTCTCTTTCTCTCTCTTTCTCGCTCTCTCTCTCTCCCTTCTCTCACAAATTGTGGATTTAAATACATACAGTTAGGGGTTATCATGTATACCCTTTGCCTGCATTCAATGCTTCATTCTAGGCTGGTAGTACTACTTCCAAGAATTATTAGCACACTGGTCCCTTCTCTGTCTTCTCTAACCCGGCTCCAACTTGCTTGTGGTAGATTGCACCCAGAATTTTCTAAACAATTATTTACTTAAGAAAGTTTCCCAGAAGTAGAATTCCTGGGTCAAATTATGGGAAAAGGAGCATTTTGAAGTTTATCCTACAAATACTTCCATTTTAAAAATGATCTATTAAAAATGCCATTGGTTATATACTAGGGTGTTGATTTCACCTCAATCACCATTATTTGGATTTTTGTTTTTATTTTTTAAAGATACATGCATATTAAATTGCTGCTTAGCAACAAAAAAGCAGTAATTTATAGTGCACATATGGGTTATCAACTGCTTAACTAATTTGTTAAATGTGTTTTCCTTTCTGGTGAATATTATCTTTCCTTTGTTTTTGGGTACCATTATGCATTTTTTTCCTGCTTTTTGGGTCAAACCCGGCAATGCTCAGGGGCTTTTCCTGGACCTTAGCTCAGGAATTACTCCTGGTGGTACTCGGGGACAAAATGGGATGCTGGGAATCTAACCTGGGTCGGCCAAGTGCAGGCAAATGCCCTATCCCCTGTGCAATCGGTCCGGTCCCCATTATGCATTTCTTACTTGTCTCTTACATTCATCCAATTATCTTTCTTAGTTTCTTGCTATCATCTAATGTTTGTTTTGCTTGGAAGAGTTTTCAGTGATATGCAGTTGCTAAAACTTTCAAAACGTAAACAATGTGTTGGGTGCTGCTGGTATACATACCCAGCGGTGCTCAGGCAAGTGATGCCAGGGTTTGACTTGTCTGTCTAATTGCTGAATTATCTCCCAGACCTTGGCTTTTATTCACATACATTACAATTTCCAGTTAGCCCAAAAAATCTCTTTAATATGTGGAAAATGAGGTCATTAGTTAGTTATAGAGTGCAGAAATTTTTAGCTGACTGTCCCAATCTTGCTTCAGGAACATAAAGAGCCTCAAAGCATTCCATCAGGTCATGGGAATGAGGTCTAAAATTGTTACTGGTATTTGGCATGTCAAATACGACATTGGTAACTTGCCAGGCTCTGCCGTGCGGGTAGCATACTCTTGTAGTCATTTCTAAACCCAGCATTTATTGATGAACTGCGGGGTGCCCTTGGGCTCTACTAGCATGAGGCAGGACATATGGAGATGTTACTGGTGCCCGCTTGAGCCAATTGATGATGAACGGGAAGACAGTGATACAGTGAAGACAGTCTCAATCTTCTCAATTGGAAAAATCTGTTTTTCTGTAAATTGACTTGAGAGGACTAAAAAAATCATAGATATGACATGTAACAGGATTATCCTTTTGGGTTATTGTCCCTGATGCTATTTTCATACCAATGCCATATTATTTAATTTTTAATAGCTTTATGAATGACATGTAATTTTTTAAAAACATTTTCCAATTATTCTGTTTATTTTGGTAGCTGAACACAAGAATCATTTTGTCAAAGCTGGGCTGGTATTTTTATTGAAATTTTAGCCTACCACACATTTATTAAAGACAAAATCGAACAGGCACCATCCTCAGCATGATCATGTGAGTTGTCTGTCCTTGTCGGCTGAGCTTCTTCTGTCTCTCTTTAGTGACTATGACTTTCCTTAAATCATTCTCAGAACTTTCACTGGAATTACTTATGATTTTTTTGTTGTTGTTGCTTCTGAAAGTAGGATTTAAATGAATTAGTTGAGGCATATTTTGTAATTTTTCTTTGCTTTTCTTGAATTCAGATGCCTACATTAAAATTTTTCTTATTATTTATTATTTATTGAATATTTTTTATATTTTTATTTTTTTTATTATACCACCATGAAACATACAAAAAATTTTTTTTCTACCCATTCCTTTAGATTTTCTTGATATGTAATAGCATGATTGACAAGTAACATTTTAATATTTATCTTTTCTAAAATTTATTTTTTCTTTGGTCAGAGTTTCTCAAAAATATAACATATAAAAGGTGAGAAGCTTGTTCTTTGTTATTATTTTTGATACTTTATCTGTGATTATCACATTACTATAAAATATTTTCCCTTTCAAAGAAAGCAACCTCTAAAATATTCCTACTTGAATTCTTTAAATGCCTGTAAATTTTGCAAAGTGCCTTTGTGCCATTTATTTAAATAAAATATTTGTCATCTTTGACCTATAGTTATAATATATGATAATCACACTATTATTTGCAAATGCGTATTAAATATTTATTGCTTCTTGGCCTTTCAGTTAAGATCAACTCTAGTATCTTTCATTATCATCTCAATATTGTTGAAATCCAACCTATGGTACTAGTTCTGGTGAACTTTAAAAAGAATACGGCTGCATTTCACCTAAAGTTGCATTTTATTAATTCAGAACGAAGACTTAATTTACTAGGAATTACTACTAGAATTGCAGAACCATTGAATTCAGTCCTGTGGGCTCTGTCTCTGATAAAAGAGTTGCTTGTCTGATAAAAAGGCTTGCGATCCCTCCAAGGTAAAGACATTATTCATTTGTTTATTTTTTAAATAATTTACTCTTATCCCCCTTTGATGCACATTTGAAAATATTTTGAAGCTACCTGAGACCTAGCAGGAGTTGATAGATTCTACTCCGAGAAGGAGTAGACAGCCCCAAAAAGACTTGAGTTACATCTTAGTTCTCTTCATTCACTGATTTTTTATGATGCAGAAAACCTCATATCCATTGGCAAAACAGGTAAAATCATATGCCCCTACTGAAAGTGCATAATAAAATAATTTCTGGAGGACTTTTTTAAATTTTGTATTTAATTTTTAATTGAATTACAGAGAGATACACAGTTACAAAGTTGTTTTTAATTGAGTTTCAGTCATGTGTTTCAGTCATGTAATATTTTAACACCCATCCCTTCACCAGTATACATTTCCCACCACCAGTATCCTGTTTCTCTCTTGAATTCCATCCCCACCCATTGCCTCTATGGCAGGCACTTTTCTTCTTCTTCTTTTCTCTCTCTCTCTCTCTCTCTCTCTCTCTCTCTCTCCTCTCTCCTTTTGGGTATTATGGTTTGCAACACAAATACTGAATGAATATGATGTATATACATCCGTTTACACACTTTCATTACTGAGTTCTTGTCCAGAATGATCATTTCCAACTATTATGATCATACAGGTACCTTCTTTATTTTAACTTCCTCCTGCCCCCCAAACACTTGTGGGAAATTAAAAAATATAGTATGAAACTAATATCCAAGACCAGAGCAAACAGGGGCCAGGGAAGACAAATCAATGGTTGGAAGCTTGCCACAAGTGTCTGGAGAACTGTTAATCATGGATGTACAGGCGATCCTCAATATCAGTTACCATGATGTTACTGTTATGTCCTGGGTGACTGAGGTCATGTACAAACAGTTGATCTTCCTGTCCTTGCCAATCCTCTGCTGTCCAAACTTGCAAAATACTTGAGATCTCTAGAGTTGGACAGTTGACACCAGTGCCTGGATATCTGACACCCTGGTTAGGGAAGTCAAGGTGATTATATTCATGGTGGCTTTCTGCTAAGTGTAGTATTAGGATAATAAATCCCTGCACACTTACTTCCAAGCATGACTCATCTGCTCCCTTCCCCACCTCCCAACTTGAGTCAGTAGTTTCAACTGCAGGAAAGATTCAGAACACCCAAATGGTTTTATTTTCCCTGCAGTCATTCTCATTTTCCTTGCATTGTTGTGTTTCAGAGGTCTTGGCTTTGATTGTCTTTTAACGGGTGACCTCTACAATGAACATGCTCCATCAGGGCGACTGGCTGCTATTTTTTTGGGTGATGGGGACAATTTATTTTACTTGACAAAAAAATGACTTATTGCACTGACCTCTCCACCTTTGGAGCAGCTTACCCAAGTTGCCTGCCTCCTTGTTCTCTGCTCCGACCCTGTGTAAGTCATATTTCAGAATGCATGCCCTCCCTCTACCTCCTACCCCAACACCCAAACATAGCTCTGTTCCCATTGGGAATCTACATCTCCCGAGTTGTGTCTGCTTAGGAAATGCCTATTGAGTCAACTGCAGACATAATTCACTAAACTGCCCCAGTTTCAGAGGTTACCAAGTGATGCTTCCATTTACAGCCTGATCAAGATGTCAAATAGTGCTTAGTGGGAGGATTTCAAAGGCCTGGGGGACTGTCTCCCACTCCCTTGGTTGTCATCCATCTTGCCACCTCCGCTTTCCACTTTCTATGAGCTTATGTTGTGAACACCCAAGATTTCTAAGGCCAAAAGCAAGTAAGAAGCTGTCAAGACACATTGACCTGCACAATCACAGTATTTACTGTTACCATTTTTCTCAATACTGAAGCTTCTGCTAGCCCTCTACATTGCTTTGTTCAAAGCCTGCCATGGAGAAGGTCATTTATATATTGCAATCAGAATTCTGTAGTTGAGTCATTTTTAATTATGACTTAGATAAGGGAGTTGTACAGTTTGGAAAGGAGGCCAGCTGGGACTTACCATCTCTTTGATCATAAGCCAGAATGATTTGCTTTGATCACAGAGACAACAGTTCTTAAGAGCAGGTCTCCTCCTGAAATTTGCAGGTAAACAGAGGGATCATTTGAAGGATAATGGAAAGAGCAATTTAGATCCCAGACAATGGTCTTCTTTGAGGTGGATTTTGGGGGCCTATTGATTAACATAGTAAAGAGGGAGATAAAAAGTGACCTCAGTGCCTATGAAAGGTACATCCAGAGGTCACTGCTGTGGTCTCAGGGACTACTAGTAGGTTCTTCACTGACCCTTTTCAGCCAAAGAGCTCAGGCAATGTGGCATAAAAGGAACAGTTGTAGATAACTGTGAAGAGATGAGGAAATTGTAGAAAAAAATGAAGAGGAAAATTCTTGGGCAAAATATGGATCAGGAGGTCTTGTCAGTGGTGGAATTACTGAAAGTGTGTGGGAGTCAAAGGTTAGGTAGGACAGGGAAAGGATCAGTGTGCTAATAATTGTTGGAATGATAGTACCAGCCTAGAACTGAGCATTGGACATAGGCAAAGGGATATTCATGATAACCTTTAAATGTATGTATTGCAAGCCACAATGTGTAAGAGAATGAAGAATGAGAGATACAAAGAGAGAGAGAGAGAGAGAGAGAGAGAGAGAGAGAGAGAGAGAGAGAGAGAGAGAGAGAGAGGGGTGCTGGAACACTGTATGACTGAAACCCAAACATGAACATCATTGTAATTATATATCTCACAGTGGTATTATTAAAAATATTTTTTAAAAAAGCAACAATGGAATTAGGAAGGCTTTGTAGTCAGAGTACCTGATATACAATCCTAGCTTTAATATTCTGTTATTTGCATTATAGAAACTGTTGGTTTAAATCCACTTATTTTTATGTCTACAAATCAGATGTAAAAGCTCCGTGATTGTTTTTTTTGAGCTCAATGCTGTTTCTTTTGAGGAGGGAGCCCTGTTAGGTGCCAGGCATTGAAGAAAAAGGAAATATTTAGATTCTTTTTTTTTTTTATTTTAATTTTTACAATTACAAGATATACAATTAAAAAGTTCTATTTGGGTTTGGTCACGTGTAGCAGCACCCATCCCGCCACCAGTGCCCATCTCCCCACCACCAACGTCCCGGTTCCCCTCCCCCCCCCCCAGCCCTCCTCCGCAGGTTCTTTATTTCTTTCCATTTCTCTATCTTTCTCTTTTCCTTCCTCTCCAGACTATGGATTACGAACATACATTAAAGGGTTGTCATGTGATCCTTTGCCTCTATTTAAGCTCAGTTCTAGGTTGGCATTAGTACCCTCACAGTTGTTAGCACACTGGCCATTTTGAAGAAAGAAGGAAATATTAAGGCGCACAAAGGCCATACTGGAAAATTTTCCTGCTGTATCCTTACCTACCCAAAGGGAGCATTGTAATTTTTTTTCTTGGTATGCAGCCATCACCTTAATCAAATACTTGATTTTTCCAAGGAAATTGTCTGAAAGTGATATTGTGTTTTTATGGGACTTGAACATATGTATGCAAAAATCTCATTTGTGTCAATGAAAATATTTGCCTTGGGGGGTATACAAAACAGGAATGATTGGCATTGAAAACATTTAAATTGGGCTCCTTATGAATCTGGAGTGTGAGACTGATTGTTTTCTCTGGCCTGACCTTGTAACATAAGTCAGTTGCTATTTAACTGCAGCATAAGAATAAGAAACATTGATCTTTAGGGACCTGGGGAAAAGGATCAAAGGACTGGAGGAAAGCTGCATACAGGTGCTCTGGACTTGGTACCTGGCGCTGCATGATCCCTAGAGCACCCTGAGGGCAACTCCAGAGCACCTTTCTGCAAGCAGCCACACCTCCTCCCCAAGCATTGCCAGGTGTGGCCCAAAATACTACAGAAGAAAAAATATTGATCCCAAATAAATAAAGCCATCACCTTGGGCAAAGAGGCAAAGGCCCAGGATTCCTACCCTTTTCTTGAGTCTTCTTGAGCCTATGGAGAAAACTGCATGTGTAATAGCCCTTCTCCCTTTCTCTCTTTACAGCTACCTCCAGCTCTGCTTTTGACCACTTGCTTTTCTGTGCATGACTAAACTCTTTTCATCAAGAGTTTATAGAAGCATGGGAAAGTGGCTGTGTATAAAAGAGCCAAACATTTCTGCTACCCCAAACTAGAAGATGCCAGGAAAGTAAGGGATTAGATTAAACATCTTTAAGGTTCCCAGGTCTGCCAGACTAGTTGGTCATTTCAACATGTCATTATTGAACAATTACTGTATTCATTGGGTGCCTTACAAAAATTTAGGCAGGCAGTTAATTACTACTTATTCTGTAGTTTGTTGCCCTTTTTGGTACTGTACCTGCTCTGTGCTTGGGATCCACTTCTGGTGGTATTCTGGGAGCCACATATGGTGCCAGAGACCAAACCAGGATTGGCATATGCAAGGCAATGCCTTAACCCCTACCAACTTTCCAGCCCTTGTTCAAAGTTATAGAGGATAGACATCTAAGACTGAATTATTGATGAAATTATTTTGTTTTTTAGACTTCTTTTCTTGACTTACAGATGATTATCTTCCTGCTCAATGCTTCTCAGTCAGGAAGCATATGGTTGGCTCACAGTAGTCCCCCATTATATTTTCAGGGCCTTTAGGTGAAATCACAGAAATGGGGGTCAGAAAATGAGACTAAAGAGTCCCGATAATACATTAGGACCAAATAGCACATGAGGCCAAATAATATATAGGCAGGAAAGGGGGTCTGAAGAAGACCATCATTAGAGAAAGTTTGAGAAATGTTCTATGCCCTCACATTATGTTTCTTTTGTATGTGCATGTGTCTGTGTTCAAATTTGCTTTTTTTTAAAAAAAATAAAGCATATACAGTTCTCACAAACATGAGAGACTCACAGACATGGGGGCAGAGCTGCTGCTTGCTCTCCCTGTGCCCAGCAGCTCACGAGGCACGCCAGGAGGGATGGCGGGTTCTAGCCCTGGCCCGCCACCCCAGCAGAGCCTTGCAACAAGCCAGATGACCCCCCACTCCATGAGGGCCTCCATTTTCCACATCCAGACTTCTCTCGTCAGAACTCCACCCAGCAGACCAGCCTATCACAGCCCGGCTCGTCGAGTTCCACCCTGCAGCAGTCTTTTTTTAAATCTGGTTCAGGTATGCCGGTCCAGAGACTCACAGACATGGGGCAGAGCTGCTGCTTGCTCTCCCTGTGCCCAGCCGCTCACGGGCGCCCAGGATGGATGGCAGATTCTAGCCCTGGCCCGCCACCCCAGCAGAGCCTTGCAACAAGCCAGATGACCCCCCACTCCATGAATGCCTCCATTTTCCACATCCGGACTTCTCTCTCATCAGAACTCCACCCAGCAGACCAGCCTATCACAGTCCGGCTCGCGAGGCCACGCGGTTCATCAATAAATGCTGGACTTAGAGATGACTACAAGAGTATGCTACATGCACAGCAGAGCCTGGCAAGCTACCCATGTTGTATTTGATATGCCAAAGACCAGTAACAATTATAGACCTCATTCCGGAATGGATTGAGGCTCTTTATGTTCCTGGAACAAGCAGATGCCCTTGGGCTCTACTAGTATGAGACAGGACATATGGAGATGTTACTAGGGCCTGCTCGAGCAACTTCGATGATGAATGGGAAGACAGTGATACAGTGATACAGTAATGCAGTTCTACTTGTTTGTCTATTATTATTGTTAAATAATTGACAACATCATGTTCATTTCAGAAAGAAAATGTAGTGGCACGCTATGCTCTATTACTGACCACCATCGCTTCTGGGTGCAGGAATTGTACTAACTCAGCCTGCTACTGCTTGTACCCTGAACTCTGTGGCCCTTAGTGGCAGCACACTAGATGTATTCCTCACACTTCACCCTGCACACACTAATGCTTTCTACTGTGAACCCACACCGTGTGGCACATGGTGGCCCAGGAAGTTTGTGATTTAGTACAAACTTACTCATGCCTAGCTCAGTCAGAGAAAAACCCTCACAAGGAAGTGGGCAGGAAATCATAGAGTATTATATTACAATTGGAGAAAAGGCAGGGCCAAGATGGCATTGTAAATACCTCTATGGGAGACACCAGGGCACAAAAATCACCAAGCAGAAAGAGCAAAAAGTGCTTATGAAAGGCCCAGCCCAACTTTTCTTGCCATCCTCATTTCAAGGAGTTGGACATGGACATTCTCATGTCCATGTAGATTACCATATCAGCAGGCATGGTAACTACTCTTTGGGCCAATCATCCATGGTGAATCACTCAGGTTCTGATGATTTGTCTCTGGTATTGGGAGGTTTTCCAGTGGAGCTGGGGTCAGAGGCATGGGTGCTGGGTTAGAGCTGAAGTGGTCGCTGTCTGGCCAACTCTGGACATGATCCCTGGAGGGCAGGATTGTGTGGAAAGCATCTGTGAATCTTGGGACCCCTCTGCTCTGAGCCATGGGCTACGCTTCTCAGATATTGGCCACAGTAGGAGGAAAGACGGAGATTTGAGGTGGAAATGCAACATCAGTCATCATATACAGCCTTAAAAATTTAAAGCGACGAATGACTTGGAGGGTATTTCCCTAAGTCAGGATGAAGAGGAAGAACATGGATGCAGCTTGACAAATTTATAGGTTTGACTTCGTGCCCAGAAGCTGTTAGAGTATTTTTAAAGATATGGAAATAAATACAATTAAATTAAAGAGAAGTGTTAAGTATTTTCTTATTGGACTAAGGTTGTCCTCTGACCATGTAGCTTAGGTAATGGCATGCATCTGAATTACGGTGCTGTATTTTCTAATTAAACAATCACAGCTCTGCAATCATTCCTTTAGTGACGATAGGGGTCAAAAAGCCAAGGATCTCAAAGAAAAGAGATTTTATAATGGACAGAAATGGTAATAAAAATGGAAATATTTTTCCGTGGCTCCTTTTATACCTTGTTAACTCTTCATGGCCTGTATGTGTGTCTTAACACATGTTTAAACAGTTTTTGCCACTTGCCAGGAAAATCAGCTATGGGGCACAGGCATTTCCGGTGCTCCACAGACCTGTTTGGTCTGTCTCCTTGTTGACCAGCAGTGTGGCTGTCAGCAGGTCTCAACCCCCAGAAGCCCAGTCTACTCCCATCTAGGACCGGAGGCCAGGGCTAGACTGAAGCCTGAAATATCAGGGTCAGATTCCCAACACTTAGCATTTCCCTGTGGAATGGGAGGCTTCTTCCTATGATTCTCGCCAATTATGATATAAATACAGTATGATTTTATTGGGGGAAGCCACACTGCACTGTTTGCATACAGTTTCATGAAGGGTCAGAGTTAGAGAAGGGATGGGAAACACTGATTCATTCCAAGGGAGGCTGTGAGTTGAGGGTTCCCAGCAGGGACATTCACAATTAGGGAGTGCCAGTTTCCTAAGGGAGAGCCCTAGAAATTGCTGGCTGGACAAGACTTTAGTAGCCAATGGGTGCAGTCCAGAAGACATCTCAGTGTAGAAAATTTGATGCTCCAGATTTCTGCCATATTTCAAAAGCATGGGGTGGGAATCAGTGTTTGGCTGAATTTTGATGGAGCCTCTCAAGACCATCAGGATTCATCAGGCCTTCCTTCTCCCCCATGTTTGTTTCTCAGTTGCTTCTGGTTGATTAGTCATTCTCTCTCCCTCTTGTACCCATCTTCCCATCAGCAGGAAAATTTCTATCTCAGTGATCTCTACCTGTTCCACAATTGGGATCTTGCCATTGTTTGATCCTCCAGAAACATTATAGTATCAGAGCATGTAACAAATGCCAAGTGCACAGGGATGCTTTGGGAGCTAAGTGAGCTAATAGGTCTATTATGAATATGTCTTTGCTCCATGATAATTAAGGTATAGGAATGTTGCTGTAATTTTCATTTTCTAAAATAAGTCCAATCCTGCTAAGTCCAGTCAGCATATATCAGACTGAAGGGAAGAATCTGATTTCTCTGTGATTCCTTCCTAGGGTTATAACAAGAGTTGAATGAGTACTTACAGGGCTTCTCAGGCAGAAAATAATGCTCTGGGAATTTGGGGCCCCAGGAACGCTGGTTTTCTTTTGTCTACTTTTCTATGCACACAGAGCTTCAGAAAAGTTTGTTTCAACTTCCCAAGACTGGAAATAAGGGCAAGATGTCAGGCAATCTGTGATGACAGCAATCTGAGGTTTTGCTGCTGCAAAAATGTCTGATGTGATGCAACTATAACATCTGGAATTGCCTTGAATTTTGAATTTTTTAAAATTAAAAAAATTTGCACTTGATCACTTGATCACTTGACATCCCGTTATTCATTGACTTGCTCAAGCGGGCGCCAGTAACATTTCCATTTGCAGTGTAGCCCAATGGCATTTGGTTGCTTCAGAAATCCCGAAGAGCCCCAAACCGTTCATTCAGGGTCTTGACGAAGAAGTCTGACCATCTTGTAGGTGGGTGGCCCACGTGATCTTTTGACATCCCGTGGGATCCAGTTGGTAATGGGTCTAGTCCAGCGGTGGTCTCCAAATCACATTACATGTCCAGCCCATCTGATTTTCAATGCATTGGCAAACAAGACAGTGTCCCTGACAAAGAACAGTGACCGAGGTCGGAACTCCGGATTCCTTCTTTCACTTGAGCGAGGCATGATATTCCAAGCATAGCTCTTTTGATTCCTCTTTGGGAGACCCAAATAGCATTCTCATTCTGCTTTCATAGGGCCCAGGTCTCTGATGAGAGAGAGAATGGTGAAGTCAAAATGATGTGCCCAGAGCTGGAGGTTCTTTGTCTTTTTAGCTATTTCTTCTATGCTTTTGAAGGCATTCCATGTCACTCTCTTCCTCCTGCGCAGCTCAGGTTTTAGGTCATTCATCATGTTGACTTCTCGACCTAGTTAATTAAAATTAAAATTAAAATTTTAATTAACTTAATTTTTTATTAAGACATCATGAATTACGAAGCTGTTCATAATAGAATTGTTTCAGGCATGCAGTGTTCCAACACCAGTCCTACCACCAATGTCTTGTTCCTTTCACTAGTGTCCCTACATTCTCTGCCACTCCACAGCCTGTCCTGTTGGCAGGACTCCAAAAAATTTATTTCATATTACTTGCTCAAAAAATTTGAAGAAATAAAAAAATGGAATTATCAGAAAATAAACAAAAAGTCAGCTTGTAGTATTTGCCTTGAATTTTAAATGTGTGTGTGTGTGTGTGTGTGTGTGTGTGTGTTGGGGAAGGGGTTTATCCACCTGCTGTTCAAGTGTGTGTGAGGAAAGTTCACTCCCCAGAGGTGTTGGTGAAAGCAAATAGGAGCCCGAAGGAAGTAATATGTGCTCTTCATATTGGGTCAGTAAGTTAGGCTTGATCAATAATTTCATGAACATCTGAAATGGTTTTTACTGGCACAGTGTGATTATAACTAGAATGAGGCTTATTCAGCAAGTTGGAGAGATTCACTTCCAGTTAGCAAGAGTCACAGAGGGAGAAACAGCTCAGAACCCTGCCAGGCTTACTGAGTGACGACATTAGCCCTGAAGATTCAAGCATACTAACCAGATATATAACCACTAAAACAAGGATTTAAAAATGGAAAACTGAAGAATGTTTAATGAGATGAGAGAACCCATGGAAGAGAGATCCACTGAAGTACAAGAGGACATAAGAGCAGAAATGTGAAAACTACAAGCAGAAATGGCAGAACTAAAAAAAAATTGCATAGGTAATGGGACTGGAGTGATACTACAGCAGGGGGCATTTGCCTTGCACTTGACCAACTTCAGTTCAATCCCTGGCATCCCACATGGTTCCATGAGCACTGCCAGGAGTAATTCCTGAGTGTAGAGTCAGGGGTGACCCCTCAGCATGTACAGGTACATAATAATTTCATAGGTAAAATGAAAAAAAACTCACTGAAAGGCCTCAGTAGCAGAGTAGCAGAGTAACAGTAGCAGAGAACAAAATCAGTTAGCTCCAAGGTGTGATGCAAAAGGTGAAAAGAAACCTCAAATGAATAGCAGGCAAACGATGTGTAAAATAAAAGGGAGAGAGATGCAGAGACAGAGAGAGAGACAGAGAGAGAAAGAGAGGAAACTGGGGTACCTGCTATTAAGGCAGCATGGGGGTGGGCGGGAGGGGGGGGGTACATTGGTGGTGGAAATGGGGCACTGGTGGAGGGGATGGGTGCAGGTATACTGTATTACCAAGAACCAATTATGAACACCTTTGTAATTGTATGTTTCATGGTGGTACAATAAAAAATTAAAAAAAAAAGAATAGCAGGCAAGAGTACCCTGGGATGAATTAATTCTAGAGGGACAGCATAGAATGATGCTATTAGTTGTGACATGTGAAATGTATGGATACTTCAGAACATTTTGGGGGGACATTACTCACCATTGCACAAACAGTTATTGATAGTTCAGTTCAATTAATTCTTTACTTTATTATTATATATTATACTAATAATGACTTATAAGAGCATTGAATAGAATAACTTATTCTAACCAATGCTATTAAGAAATACTTCAGACTATCTGTGCTGTGTACTTTTGGAAGTTTAGATTGTCATCAGATATAAATATTTTTTCATTCTTAGAATTTTCCCAATGATTACAGTGTTCTAAAGCACCATGAAATGAATCTTTTCTCTGTGCAGCTATTGACATATTGTTAGGTTCTTTCATTTATTTTCAATTTCAGGTATTTAAAAAAATTTTAACCGCATTAGGCTTGCATGATATACAAGTAAAAACTATATAGGAAGCTCAAATGCAGAGAAATCTTGTTTCTAATCCTTTTCCTTTTGTCTTCTCACCATCAAAGCTATTGAATTTGTAGTGACTTTTTTATTTAAGCATGCTTGCCAATTTCCATGGTGTAAATATCTCCACCATGGCAAGTCTATGGGGAAAGTGAATTGTTTTGGCAAAATTCCTGAACACTGGGAAAACTGGGCAGCAACATGTAAAAAAATGAATTTGGACCTGTGTCTAACACCATGCACAAAAATCAGATCAAAATGGATTAAAGATCTCAATATCAGACTTGAATCCATAAAGTACATTGAAGAAAATATAGGAAAAACCCTCCACGACATTGAAGCTAAAGGCATCTTTAAAGGTGAAACATCACTAATAAAGCAACTAGAAGAAAAGATAAACATATGGGACTACATGAAACTAAAAAGCTTTTGCACCTCAAAAGAAACAGTGACTAAGATACAAAAGCAGTCCACAGAATGGGAAAGAATATTCACCCAATACCCATCTGATAAGGGGTTAATATCCAGGATATATCAGGCACTGGTAGAACTTTACAAGAAGAAAACAAACAACCCCATCAAAAAATGGGGAGAAGAAATGAAAAGAAACTTCAGCAAGGAAGAAATTCGAATGGCCAAAAAACATATGAAAAAATGCTCATCATCACTAATCATCAGAGAGATGCAAATCAAAACAACAATGAGATACCACTTTACACCACAGAGACTGGCACATATTCAAAAGAGCAAGAACAACAAGTGTTGGCGTGGATGTGGGGAAAAGGGGACACTCATCCATTGTTGGTGGGAATGCCGGCTGGTACAGCCTTTCTGGAAAACAATATGGACTTTCCTCCAAAGACTAGAAATTGAACTCCCATTTGACCCAGCCATACCACTCCTGGGAATCTACTCTGGGAAACCAAAAATACGCAGCGGAAACACCATCCCTACTTTTATGTTCATAGCAGCATTATTCACAATAGCCAGAATCTGGAAGCAACCAGAGTGCCCGAAAATCGATGACTGGATAAAGAAGCTTTGGTACATCTACACAATGGAATACTATGCAGCTATTAGGAAAACTGAAGTTATAAAATTCGCCTATAAATGGATGGACATGGAGAAGATTATGTTGAGCGAAATTAGCCAGAAGGAGAGAGACAGATACAGAATGACTGCATTTATCTGCATAACATAAATATGTATGTACATATTATGATACCAATATCCAAAGTCAAGTGAAACATATATCAGGAGGTCTTGTCAAAGGTAGAAATTATCACAAACGTGTGGGGAGTCAGAGGCTAGGTAAGACAAAAAAAATGGAACAATGTGCTAACAATTGTCGAGGGTACTAATGCCAACCTAGAACTGAGCATTAAATACAGGCAAAAAGATACGCATGACAACCCCTTTAATGTATGTTCTGTAATCCATAGTCTGGAAGGGAAGGAAAAGAGAAAGAGAGAGAAACGGAAAGAAATAAAGAACCTGCCATGGAGGAGGGCTGGGGGAGGGGGAGGGAACTGGGGACGTTGGTGGTGGGAGATGGGCACTGGTGGCGGGATGGGTGCTGGAACACTGTATGACCCAAACCCAAATATGAACTTTTTAATTGTATATCTTTGTAATTGTAAAAATAAAAAAAAGTAAAAAAAATTCCTGAACAATTTGTGACCAGCATTCACAAACCAGTAGAATGTGTCTCCTAAACCTTCCCCCCTGCTCCCTCTACCTTACAGGCAGAGGTAACTGGTGCTCTTGTGTGTTCTTCATCTGGTTTTTCCCCCATATAGCAACACTTGTTAGATATTATGAAGTGGTTGTTATATGTGACCTACCACTGTTTCCCAAATTTGGGATCTAAAAGAATTTAAATTTAAGGAAAATTTGGATTTTTTTTAAACCCTGGATCAGATCTATTAATATGTATGATGTTTGGAGGTGTATGTGTGATCCTTGCGTCTCTGAGGACCCAATCAGCCTCAGGGAAGAGCAGAAATTCCATCAATGGGAACCAAGGCAAACTGCCTTGGTTTCACCCCCGACCCCTTGGGCCCTGTGCTTCGGGAACGCTCTCCAATCTCCCCCACAGGTGTGTGTGTGTGTGTGTGTGTGTGTGTGTGTGTGTGTGATCCTTGCGGCTCCGCTGGACCCAATCAGCCCCAGGGAACAGGCCAGAACCCTACACCCACATCCCAAAAACTCAAAACCACATGGGCGCTAGCACGTCCGCGGCGATCCTCTTACTACCTATCTTGCATGAGGTACCAGTGAACCTTTGTTTCCACATCCTTGCCACCCACCCAAACTCTGCAAACAACCCAGACACATACTAACTGTACTATCTAGTCACCCAAGAACTCACATTTGCAACCTACAATAATCATAATGGTAAAAGCATCGCAAAATTCCATCAAGCTCTGTGAGTGAAGTCACTAATTCAGATGAGCCAAGCAATACCAATGAGTTGTATAACCTCTCTGATAAGGAATTTCGGAAAGAAATGTTAAGCAGTCATACGGAATTCAAAGAAGCAATGGAATGCAAACTCAATAAAATACAAGAGGGACATGATAGAAGAAGTGAGGAAAATGCAAAAGGAAATGACAGATATTAAAAATGAGGTAAATGAAATGAAAAACACAGTGGAAGGCCATCATAGCAGAACAATAGCTACTGAAGAAAGAATTAGTGATCTCGAAAACGAGTTCCAAAGATTCTCTACACAACACCAGAAGATAGAAAAAAGACTCACAATCACCGATAAAAGGAACCCCAAAGAGAATACTCCAAGGGCCAGGAGTGATAGCCCAGCGGGTAGGGGCGTTTGCCTTGCACGTGGCCAGCCTATGCTGGCCTGGGTTCGATCCCGGCATCCCATATGGTCACCTGAGCACCGCCAGGAGGAATTCCTGAGCAAAGAGCCAGAAGTAACCCCTGAGCATCACCGGGTGTGACCCAAAAAAGCAAAAAAAAATAAATAAATAAAAAAAGAGAATACTCCAAGACACATCTTAATTAAAATGAAAAAAAACTATAGATAGAGATAGAATACTGAAAGCAGCAAGATCAAAAAAAGGAAATCACATACAAAGGAACATCCCTAAGATTTACAGCAGACTTCTCTGATGAAACACTCCGAGCCTGAAAACAGTGGTGGGATATTGTGAAAAGGCTCAATGAACTGTAGGTCTCACCAAGAATTCTTTACCCAGCCAGACTCACATTCAGATATTAAGGAACGATACACAACCTCATGGATAAGCAACAACTCAGGAACTTCATGGACTCAAAACCAACTTTAAAAGAAGGACTGAAGGGTCTACTGTAATACAACCAAACCCAAAAAGCACAACAAGCACAAACAGAAAGATGGCACAAAAACCCAATGACAATAATCTCTCTCAATGTCAATGGTCTAAATGCACCAATTAAGAGATACAGAGTGACAAAATGGATTAAAAAATTGAACCCAACATTCTGCTGTCTACAAGAAACACATCTGAATAGTCAGAACAAACACAGACTCAAAGTCAAAGGTTGGAAGACCATTCTCCATGCAAAGAACTCCTCCAGAAAGGCTGGTGTGGCCATATTAGTATCAGATAATATAGACTTCAGGCTGAAAAAGGTTAGAAGGGATAACGAAGGCCATTTCTTATTAATTAAGGGGTATGTACACCAGGAAGAAATTACACTACTAAACATATATGCACCCAACGAGGGGCCAGCAAAATACATAAAACAACTGCTAAGAGACCTCAAAGAAGACATTAACAGTAGCACAATAATAGTTGGAGACTTCAACACTGCTCTATCAACGATGGATAGATCAACAAGACTGAAACTCACCAAGGAAATACTGGCCCTGAAGGAAGAAATGGAAGAAAGAGAGCTAGTGGATATATACAGGGCTTTTCATGCCAAAAAGGCTGAATGCACATTTTTCTCTAGTGCACATGGAACATTCTCCAAGATAGACCACATGCTGAGCCACAAAGCATACCTCAATAAAATAAAAAATATAGAAATTGTGTCAGCTCTCTTTTCAGACCATGATGCACTGAAAATGGAAGTTAACCGTACACAGAAACAGGGAGTCAAACCAAACACCTGGAAACTGAACAGCTCACTCCTGAACAACAAATGGGTCATAGAAGAAATCAAACAGGAAATCCAAAGATTTCTGGAAACAAATGAAAATGAAGACACCAACTATAAGAACTTGTGGGACACTGAAAAAGCCATGTTAAGAGGGAAGGTTATAGCTCTGCAAGCATTCATCAGGAAACAAGAAATAGCCCACATAAATAACCTGACTACACAGCTGAAGACATTAGAAAAAGACCAACAAAAGGAGCCCAACCCAGGCAGGAAAAAAGGAAATAATAAAACTTAGAGAGGAAATCAATGAGTTGGAAACCAAAAAAAAAAACAATCCAAAAGATTAATGAAACCAAGAGCTGGTTCTTTGAAAAAATAAACAAGATTGACAAACCATTGGCAAGACTTGTAAGGACAGGGAAAAGAGAGAACCCAAATAAACAGAATCAGAAATAAAAAATAAAAAAAAATGGTGACATCACAACAGAAACCACAGAAATCCAAAAGATCATCAGAGATTACTTTGAGAGCCTGTATGCCATGAAACATGAGAATCTAGTAGAAATGGATAAATTCCTGAAGTCCTATAACCTCCCACAGCTGAACACAAGAAGACCTCCAATACCTGAATAAGCCTATCACCATGGAGGAAATTAAAACAGTAATTAAAAGTCTTCCCAAACACAAAAGCCCAGGTCCAGACGGATTCACTAGTGAACTCTACCAAACCTTTAAGGAGGACCTACTGCCAATTCTTTTCAAGCTCTTCTAGGAAATAGAAGAAACACAAACAATCCCAAACAGCTTCTACAAGGCACATATCACCCTGATACCCAAAGCAGGGAGAGACAACACAAAGAAAGAAAACTACAGACCAATATCCCTGATGAACACGGATGCTAAGATCTTCAACAAAATACTAGTAAACAGAATCCAAAGACTCATCAAGAAGATTATACATCATGACCATCAAGTAGGATTCATCCCGGGAATGCAAGGATGGTTCAACATTCATAAGTCAATCAACATAATACATCATATCAATAAAAGAAAAAAATAAAAACCATATGATCCTATCAATAGACGCAGAGAAAGCATTTGACAAGATCCAGCACCTATTCATGATTAAAACCCTCCAGAAAATGGAAATTGAAGGGACTCTCCTCAAGATAGTTACAGCCATCTACCAAAAGCCCACAGCAAGCACCATTCTAAATGGCGAAAAAATGAAAGCCTTCCCTCTGAGATCAGGGACAAGACAAGGTTGCCCACTCTCACCTCTTTTATTCAATATAGTACTGGAAGTACTTGCCATAGCAATTAGAGAAAAAAAGGACATCAAGGGCATCCAGAAAGGCAAGGAAGAAGTCAAACTATCATTATTTGCAGATGACATGCTATTATACCTAGAGAACCCTAAACTCTCTACCAAAAAACTCCTAGAAACAATAGACATATAGTAGAGTGGCAGGATACAAAATCAACACCCAAAAGTCAGTGGCTTTCCTATATACAAATAACGAAAGAGAAGAAAGGGATATTAAGGAAACAATTCCATTCACAATTGTGCCACAGAAAATCAAATACCTAGGAATCAACTTACCCAAGTGTGTAAAGGACCTGTACAAAGAAAACTACAAGACACTGCTCCAAGAGATAAAAGAGGACACAAAGAAATGGAAACATATTCCCTGCTCATATATGGGGAGAATCAACATTGTCAAAATGGTAATACTCCCTAGAGCTCTGTACAGATTCAATGCAGTCCCTATAAGGATACCCATGACATTCTTCAAAGAAATTGACCAAACGCTCCTGAAATTTGTATGGAACAATAAATCCCCCAAGGATAGCTAAAGCAATCCTTGGGAAAAAGAAGATGGGAGGCATCACCTTTCCCAACTTCAAACTGTACTACAAGGCAGTAGTAATTAAAACAGCATGGTATTGGAATAAAAACAGACCTGTGGACCGATGGAATAGAATTGAGTATCCTGACACCCAACCTCAAACACATGATCATTTAATCTTTGATAAAGGTGCAAAGAGTCTAAAAATGGAGTAAGGAAAGCCTCTTCAACAAGTGGAGTTTGGAAAACTGGGCAGCGACATGTAAAAAAAATGAATTTGGACCTGTGTCTAACACCATGCACAAAAATCAGATCAAAATGGATTAAAGATCTCAATATCAGACTTGAATCCATAAAGTACATTGAAGAAAATATAGGAAAAACCCTCCACGACATTGAAGCTAAAGGCATCTTCAAAGGTGAAACATCACTAACAAAGCAACTAGAAGAAAAGATAAACATATGGGACTACATGAAACTAAAAAGCTTCTGCACCTCAAAAGAAACAGTGACTAAGATACAAAAGCAGTCCACAGAATGGGAAAGAATATTCACCCAATACCCATCTGATAAGGGGTTAATATCCAGGGTATATCAGACACTGGTAGAACTTTACAAGAAGAAAACAAACAACCCCATCAAAAAATGGGGAGAAGAAATGAACAGAAACTTCAGCAAGGAAGAATTTCGAATTGCCAAAAAACATGAAAAAAAATGCTCATCATCACTAATCATCAGAGAGATGCAAATCAAAACAACAATGAGATACCACTTTACACCACAGAGACTGGCACATATTCAAAAGAGCAAGAACAACAAGTGCTGGCGTGGATGTGGGGAAAAGGGGACACTCATCCATTGTTGGTGGGAATGCCCGGCTGGTACAGCCTTTCTGGAAAACAATATGGACATTCCTCAAAAGACTAGAAATTGAACTCCCATTTGACCCAGCCATACCACTCCTGGGAATCTACTCTGGGAAACCAAAAATACGCAGTGGAAACAACATCCCTACTTTTATGTTCATAGCAGCATTATTCACAATAGCCAGAATCTGGAAGCAACCAGAGTGCCCGAAAATCGATGACTGGATAAAGAAGCTTTGGTACATCTACACAATGGAATACTATGCAGCCGTTAGGAAAAATGAAGTTATAAAATTTGCCTATAAATGGATGGACATGGAGAAGATCATGTTGAGTGAAATTAGCCAGAAGGAGAGAGACAGATACAGAATGACTGCATTTGGTTTCATGACATAAATATATATGTACATATTATGATACCAATATCCAAGGTCAAGTGAAACATGTATCAGGAGGTCTTGTCAAAGGTGGAAATTATCACAAACGTGTGGGAGTCAGAGGCTAGGTAAGCAGAAAATGGAACAGTGTGCTAACAATTGTCGAGTGTACTAATGCCAACCTAGAACTGAGCGTTAAATAGAGGCAAAAAGATACACATGACAACCCTTTAATGTATGTTCTGTAATCCATAGTCTGGAGAGGAAGGAAAAGAAAAAGAGAGAGAAAGGGAAAGAAAGAAAGAACCTGCCATGGAGGAGGGCTTGGGGAGGGGGAACGAACAGGGGACATTGGTGGTGGTAGATGGGCACTGGTGGTGGGATTGGTGCTGGCACACTGTATGACCAAAAACCCAAATATGAACTTTTTAAATGTATATCTTTGTAATTGTAAAAATAAAAAAAATTTAAAAAAATATGTATGATGTTTGTCTGCTTATCTCATGAACCCCCATATATCCTCATTCACAAAATGGGGCTCCTGCTTAAAGCTTAAGGTTTAACAACATAAAACGAACTATTTGAATCATTTATTAATGATTAGATCAATGACTTGTACTGTTTGGTGCTCATGTATTTCCAAACATAGTTTTCATGTGTGGAGATGGGGGAAGAGAGTTGGTTGGGACACACCCAGTGGTGCTTGGTCCCTTTGCTGCCTCTATACTCACTCAGGATTGATCCCTGGCTAGACTCTGGGGAGCATATATAGTACAAGAGGTGTAAACCAAGGTTGTCTTTGATCTGGCGCCCTCTGCCATCTCCCTGACTCTGTCCTCATTCTGGAATGTTGTCAGCTGTCTCTGCAGGCCTCCAACTTGGAAATCAATTTTCCTGATTTTCCAAAAAGTTTAAATGTACCCACTTTTAAGCAACACAACCTAAGAGAATAATACCTTTCTGGAGTCAAGCATGTGAGTGGAGGCAGATCACTTGTCACTTGTCTTCCTGTTGTTGATCGATTTGCTTTAGTGGGCAGCAGTAACATCTCCATATGTCCTGTCCTTGTGCTGAGTGTAAACCAAGGGCATCTGCTCACTCCAGGAATATGAAGAGCCTCAAACCATTCATCCAGGTCATAGGAATGAGGTCTATAATTATTACTGGCTTTTGGCATATCAAATACGACACAGGTAGCTTACCAGGCTCTGATGTGTGGGTGGGATACTCGGTAGTAGACTCTCAGTTTGTGCATTTTCAGATGAATGGGGAGAGATCGGCTTTTCTCTTGGGTGGAGCTGATGAGCTTTGGGGTCCTGATGTTGAGAATGGCTGCCCCTCATGGTGTGGGGGGTTCGTCTGGCTTCTTGCGAGGCAGAAAGGAGTCCACCAAAAAGAGAGCAGATCAGGCCTCTGAACTTCACCTTCTGACTTCCCTCTTGTTTAAATTCTGAGCTGCTACTTCTAGAGGTTTCAGGTATTTCCAGCCCCTTCCAGGTAGATCTGATCTCCTGATGGACGGCACTGAGGCCTTTGTGGAAGTGTGAGTTGGCAAACTTCCCTCCCTTTTGGCTAGGTATAACACATACACACAAATAAACACACACACACACACACAACTTTTCTGATGGAACGGTAGAATGTGCACCCGTCCCCCCAACCCCAGCCTCTCTGAATTCCACCATCATTCTCTAATTTAACTACCCATTAACTGACATATTAGAAAAAATGACACATTCCTGGTTGGGGGTACAAGGCGAAGTAGAAGCATCATATTGCACCAAAAAGTGAAGAAAATTTTCCAAGTTTAATGTAAAAAAGACCTAGGAGTCAGCTTAAAAAAGTGTCATAAAATGTTATGAGAATTTGAACATAAAAATAGTGATTATGATAGTAAATTAAACCATCTATGAAACTCTATGATGTGTCTGTAAGAATTGTTTACAAAAAAGAAAAATTTTCTCATTTTGTATTATTTAACGTGGTTTTAAAATAACTGATTACTTTAAAAATTGATAATTATATGGAAAAGCTAAACTTTTTTAACTTTTCAATTGACCCTATGTTTGGATATTATCAAATAACCCTAACTCATGAGACACCTTTCTCTGATAAGACAACATTAGCTAATAAATAGGGGAAAATTAAAACTTCTCATTTTAAGCCCATCTTAGAAATATTGATTAAAGCAGATTTTCTATTGGTATTAAAATTATGAAATGAAGATTTTCTATTTAAATAATGACAAACATCTCATAGATTGCTTCTGGGTGCAACCAAAAAAATAACACAATAAATGGGGCAGTACTTGATCTTTAGCCACCAATGATGAGTGTATTTATTTTCCAGGGCTACCTTAGCACAGAGACTAGAGATGATATAGACCTCAGAACTGTGTTTTCTAACCATTTGGAAGTCTGGAAGGTCATAATGATGTCAGGACAATTGGTTTGTTGTTTTGTCCTGCTGTTTCTCACCTGTCTTCTCTTCCCTGAGTCTTCACAAGGTCTTCCCTCCTTGTCTGCTGGGTTCAAACCTCTTCCCAGAAGGACACCAGTTATTTTGAGCCACCCCAAGCCTCATTATTACTTAATTGCCTCCTTAAAGAATGTCTTCTAATACAATCACATTCTAGTTACTGGGAGCCAGGGTAACAACAAGTGAAATTTGGGTACCATTATACATAATGGTAAACCATTATGCATAATGCATATTTAAAATGTATTATACACATCAGAGAACTGGTTGTGTGACTCTGTGAACATAATGTAGTTCACTACGAAGCAAACAGCTTTACCCATTATTTATTCTAAATAACGCATGACTTCACGTCATTGGTTTGGTAGAAAATACAAGAGACCAAGGAACAAAATAAATACTAACCACAGGAAACAAGCAGAGGAACTCAGGATCGGGGACACTTAGTAGCAAAGCAAAATTGGTATTTCTAGCAAGAAAGCCATTTTGTAGGGTGTGAGACCAATAAAGTAAATTCAACATAATGCATGTGGAATTTCTGTATTATTTCTTTTTCTTCAGGAAGGGTCTTTTAAGTTGTGCCCAGGGAATGTAAGGGGTCACTTCTGGGCAATATTCTACCCAATGTGCAGCTGGATGATTCAATGTTGTGGGCCAGCAAAGCAGTGCTCTCAGGCATAGTAGATTTGGTCATTCCCAGAGCTATATCCAGTGGTGTTCACGGGGCCTGTTGTACCAAAAAATTGAACTCAGAACCCTGAGCATGCCAGGTTTGCACTCCAGACCTTAGAACTATTTCCCAGGTGACAGCTTTGAATCATTTCTTACAAGCCACAGTTATCTAAAAAAAAAATTTAACTAATGAAAGATAATTTGCTGCTTAAACAAAAGTAATAATGTACTAATAAAAACATTACCATCAAAGTAAAATGAATCAAAATGTGGGAAACATTGAGGTATACTGTCACTGTCTTCCCGTTGTTCATCGATTTGCTCAAGCGGGCCCCAATAACATCTCCATATGTCCTGTCTCATGCAAGTAGAGCCCAAGGGCATCTGCTTACTGCAGGAACATAAAGAGCCACAATCAATTCGGAATGAGGTCTATAATTGTTACTCGTATTTGGCATATCAAATACAACACGGGTAGCTTGCCAGGCTCTGCCGTGCAGGTAGCATACTCTTGCAGTCATCTCTAAATCCAGCATTTAATGATGAACCACGCGGCCGCTTGCGGCACGAGAGGCGGACTGTGATAGGCTGGTCTGCTGGGTGGAGTTCTGACGAGAGAGAAGTCGGATGTGGAAAATGGAGGCCCTCATGGAGTGGGGAGTCGTCTGGCTTGTTGCAAGGCTCTGCTGGGCTGGCGGGCCAGGGCTAGAACCCGCCATCTCTCCTGGGCTCCTTGTGAGCGGCTGGGCACAGGGAGAGCAAGTAGCAGCTCTGCCCCATGTCTGTCTCTGGATCAGCATACCTGAGGTATACTAGTGCAAGTTTTCTGTATTTTATGAAATTATATAACATAGTCTAGCAGTTTATAAATTAAAGATGTATGGTTGTGAATATAACTAAAAAAATTTAGTTATATTCACTTGTCTTCCTGTTGTTCATCAATTTGTTTGAGTGGGCACCAGTAGCTTCTCCATTCGTCCCTGTCACATCCAGTGTAGCTCAAGGGCATCTGCTCGCTCCAGGAACACGAAAAGCCTCAAACTATTCATTCAGGTCATGGAAATGAGGTCTATTATTGTTACTGTTTTTGGTATATCGAATACAACATGGGTAACTTGCCATGTGTGTTAGTTATATTAAGAAAACAAAAAGGTGCAAGTAATAAAACCAAGGGGAGATGCAATAAAATCATCAAAATTGTTAGCCCAAAATTGGGCAAAAGAGGAAAAATGCAAAAAATTAGAAAGATAAGTTTAAACCTAGTTATGCTAAGAATTATTTTAACAGAATTTGTCAGATCAAATTAAAAGTAAAGTTTTAACAATATTCTGAGTCTAATAAACTGATTTTAAATATAGAGATACATATCAATTTTCCTGCTTATTAGTCAGTCATTTACCAACTCTAAATGTTGTCATCGCCTTCAATTAACTCCATGTTGTTGTCATCGCCTTCAATTAACTCCATAGTGCTGGTTACGAAAATGGAATGAGGTTATCTGCTTTTACTCAGCCTTTACTCATCTTATCCTCACTATTCTGTGGCAAGAGCAGGTGGACAGAAAAACACCTACCATGTCACCACCAGACATCCTACACCTGACCTACTTGGTCACGGTTCTTTGGTCCACTCATTTGCTTCACTTCTTTGTGTTTTCCCCTTATCCTGAGATTTTCCTCTTAATTTTGTTTTGGGGCCACACCTGATCATGATTGAGGTGCATATAATCTGTGATGAGCCCACTGGATTCTCTCAAACCTTCATCAGCTGGGCTGATGCGTTTGTGCTCATGACCACATGGTCTAACACACTCAACATTGCCCTGAGAAGTTCAAATATCAAAGATCCTGTTTATTAGTCATTTAACAACTCTAAATGTCGGGTGTCATCGCCTTCAATTGACTCCATAATGCTGGTTATGAAAATGGAATGAAGTTATATGCTTTTATTCAGCCTTTACTCAACTTATCCTTACCATTCTGTGATTTTTTTTCCCTTCCTAAGAAATTAAAATTCATTGCAAGAAGGAGACATGGGACCAGGAGATGGTAAAAAGTAGGTGACAATACAGGAAAGGTTCAATTTTCTTCATCTAAATGATTTGGGGAAAGAACAGCCACACACAGAGACCCATCAATACAAATCATGCAGATTGTAAACTGCCTTGTCTCATTTTCTTTATGCTGCCAAAAACTACCCCTCAGCAATAAAATCAGCTAAAAATCATTTTTCAGATGTTCCATAAAATGTTGCCTGAAGTTTATCATCTTCCAGGGAATTGCAGAATTCACTCTAACTTTACTCTGGTTATTTGATCTTGAAACGGAAAATTAGCAAAGTGGAATCGGTAATGTTTCTCATCTCTGACAGTAGCAGAAGGGTTAACCCACTAAGTGAGATTTAAAAATAACACCTGAGTTATTTCAGAGCCATTTTCCTAAAGAGGCTGGTGGAGCTACTGAAACAACTTTCTTAAAAGCTTTTTCAGTCCTTCAACCCCTAGAGATCGTTTAAGAAGAATAAAACTTTATGTGATGAAAGGAGTACTGGAGTGGCGCATGCTAAGAAGTGTTAAATGACTACATCAGATCGAATGTTTGTTAAATGTCACCAAATGCAAGACAGAGAAGCATGAAATTCCACCTATCCATTTGAGAGAGGGGCTCCAATAAGCCCAGATACACGCAGTTTTGGAGAACATGTTTTTAATTAAAGCCATACAAGAGAAAGAACACTACCAGAGAAGCTGTTGTTAGTCCCCTGGTAAGTGATATTTATTCATTTTTAACCTCTCGGTTGCAGTATTTTAATCTATACAATGGGAACAATAATAATTTTTACCTGAAAGTCTTGTTATAAAGATAAAATGAGAAAATCAATTAACATGTCTTAAGAACGGTCCTTGGCATACAGAGCGCTCAATAAATTTGCTGCTGTTAATTTTACTAATTAATTTCCTCCATCAAGCCCATAGTACCAATTATGCTGGGTGCCGTAATATTATGGTATCAGATAAGCTCACTAGTTGCAAAGCAACAGCTTCTATTCTAGGAAATTTATTTGGAAAAGGAAATTATCCAAGGATATTGAGTAGCTCATAAAATCTCTGAGAGGGGCTCTGCTATTGGTCAGTGTTTGTAGCCACAAAGTCAATTTCTCCCAAAGGACTATTTGGTGGATTCCACATCCAGCCCCTGTTCAGAGGCTCCTGGGTTCACAGCTATTGTTGAAGGTCAAGGTATTGTCTGTAAAGGAGTAAGAAAACAAACACCCAAACACTTTTATGTGGGCCCAGTACTGCCCTCACACATAGTGGAGTTTCATTAGCAACTATTCAAGGGAGAGAGAGAGAGAGAGAGAGAGAGAGAGAGAGAGAGAGAGAGAGAGAGAGTGTGCCTGCTATAGAGGCAGATAGGGGGAGGGAATTGGGGACATTGGTGGTGCTAAATGTACACTGGTGGAGGGGATGGGTGCCGGAACACTGTATGAATGAAACCCAATCATGAATAACTTTGTAATAGTCTATTCCATGGTGATACAAAAAATAAATTAATGAATCTATAAAAACAAAATAAAACATAGTGCTGGTTGAGTGTGGCATGAGAAGGTACCTGAAAGACTGTTTTTCAAAACTACGTAGTTAAGCATTCATATTCATACACATTACAAAAGTGAACAGTATATCAAACTTGAGACTCCATGAATATTTTTTGCTAATGTTATGAAAAAGGTAAATAAGATAACAAAGGCAAATTTTTGAATAAAAATGTCAAGTAAACTAGTGATATATAAGCAACTTAGGAAATGCTGGGATGAATCTATTGAACTTCCCAGCATTTCCCTTGATCATGTCACTATTTTGTGCATTTCTGTATGGATATTTCCATCGGGAAACTAATGTTCTTATGTTTTTCTCCTGGTAAAATTAATATCAAACATTTGTAAGCTTTTCCCAAAGGCCAATTCTTCTGTTATACCTTTGCTGAGGTCTTTAGTTCCTTATTCCCAAATCTGGGTTTCCTCCAGCACTTGACATCTGTATCTTCATTTATATCCTTGGACTGGCCAACCTTTTCTGCAATAATGCTGCATAACAGTCTCCAAAGCTTATTAAAGTGCACATTTATTTCTTGAAAATGCTGCAGCAGGGAGTGAGTCCAATGCAGAGGCTCTGCCAGGCTGTGATTGAGTCTGATCCATGAATGTTTCTCATTTAGGTACTTAGACCCTCATGGGAACACAAGGGGAAGTTGGAGTAATTTTGTAATATCTCATTCAACCTCCACTCAGGTTATACACATACAGATAAAGGTCTGGTATGGAAATCTGGGCTAGAGATAGGTTCAGGGTGGGGAGGCAAAGAGATGATGTTTGAAGGCAGTCATGGACCAAATTCAAAAACAAAAGCACCTCACATGCATGTTTTCTTCCACAGACCATGGAGCAGATCAATTAAAAAATCAGAGATAAGGGCCGGAGCGATAGCCCAGCAGTAGGGCGTTTGCCTTGCAGCGGCCAGCCTGTGCCGGCCGGGTTCGATCCCCTGCATCCCATATGGTCCCCCAAGCACCACCAGGAGTAATTCCTGAGTACAGAGCCAGGAGAAACCCCTGAGCGTCGCTGGGGTGTGACCCAAAAAAGCAAAAAAAAAAAAAAACAGAGATAATAGAGATATTCAGATGTAAGGCCTAGTTCTGTAGGTGATTCCCAGTTTAACTATCTGGGCCATTTAAAAACTTTTTTAATTACTTAGTTTTAAATAATTGAATGACTGTTTAAAGCTGTTGATTATTGGGTTTAATTCATACAACATCTCTTCACCAATGTACATTTCCCACCACCAGTGTTCCTAATTTCCCTTCCACTCCCATAGCAGGCCCCCTCTCTCTCTCCCTCTCTCCCACCCCTTTTGGGGGCTTTATGATTTGCTATACAGATACTGAAAGGTTACCATGTATATCTCTTTACCTCTTTTCAGCACTTAGTTCTTATCCAAGAGTGATCATTTACAACTATCATTGCCATTTGCACTATTTTTTTAACCTTTTTGTGTTGTAAAACAACTCATATAGAAGCTGTAAAATCTTAATTTTAGACCTAATTACATAACTCATGAACTGAGTAGATCATAATGAGTATGGACTGTAGCTTGTTTAATGAAAAAATGCTCTCAATGCCTATAGCATATTCCTTGTGCTGCCACAACCAAGAATCATGAACTGGGTGGCTTATATAATAGAAATTTGTCTCATAATTCTGAAAGCTAGAATTCCATGATCAAGGTATTGACAAGCTTAGTTTCTTCTGAGAGTTATGAAAGAGACAATGTTTAGCCCTCTCTCTTAGATTCTAGTAACTCCAAGTCTTCCTTGCTATAGGGTGGCATTCTTAAGTCTTCTCATCATCTTTATGATCATCTATATACACATATCTGTGTCCAAATCGCCGTGCCACCCCCTTTTATAAAAGCAAAATCATACTGTTTCGGGGCCCAGTCTTGCACTCCTATTACCTGGATTATCTAAAAAAACCCCCAAAGCCTATTTATTAAGCAACATCCACACGTATTGGGGATTAAGGTCTGAAGATGGGCTGTTCAGGGTTGCATAGTCAGTGCAAGTTATAACAATGTCAAGCTTTAAAGAGTTATTTCTATCCTATGTCATGTATTGGCACAAATTGGAAAATAAAGATGGCATAAGGTTACAGTGACAGGAAAGAGCACAAAAGCTTGAGTAGAGTGGCGGAGGTGGTGTCCACTAGACACCGAGTCACTTGAGTAGAGTGGCGGTGCCCACAAGATGCCGAGTCAAGACACTGTCCTTTCCTAACTGGTATATGGGAAAGCCTCTTCCCGCTTTCCTCTCTGTTTGCATGATTGGAAAGCGAATAATCTCAGTTGCTCCATCTCTTCCAAACGTTTCAATGTTGTTGGACGTTCTGAACCAGTCTTTGAATTTTCACTGAAACTTTTCTCCCAGGGTTTTCTGACCCTGAAGCCTGACCTTAACCAGGTGAGCGTTGGCTGAGCCCTGAGTATGCAAGAGCACAAGAGTGGTGATGAAAGTAACACAGCTATAATAATGCTAAAGTCAATTGGACCACTCTATGAAAGGTCTGAGTTATTATTTATCTAGCTGATGAGAGGATTAGCTTGAGCTGAGAAGGTTTCTGTGGAGCACAGCGGTTGATTAACTTGGATGCTGGGGAATTCTCTGCAGCATGAACTCTGTTTGTTGTGGGAAAATTCTTGAGTAAACAAGTGATGAAAACAGAAGACAAGCAATTGTAAATGGTAGTGGGAATGTCATTCTCTGTTCTTAGAAAGGGTGTCCTATTTCTTGTTCAGCTTCTTTAATTGCTTAATGAGAAAGATTTTTTTTTTTATCCAGAGTAAAATGTTTTAAATATTGCCTGGATTTAAAATTGGTTAAGGAGGTCCAGCACAGCCTGACCCAAGCTAAATTTCCAAAGAGGCAGTCATAGACATATTATGCAAGGGCTCAGCTGGATTCACAGAGTAGGCTTTATTTCTAAGATCACAGTTTCATTTTAGACCATTTCACCTACACTTGGAAGGGGAACAGGTATTTTTTTATGGAATTAAACAAACTATTTTTATTCTGCTCTCGCCTTTTTAATTAAATATTGAAGTTTGTCACTACTCTTCCAACTAGCTTCACTCTGAACTGTCTGACCCAACTGTTTGGATATAGAATTTGAGTTTTAGATTTTAATATTGCTTGATTCAACCTAGATTCTACCATTTACAATTGTTGTGACTTTGGGTACTTTTCATCTCTGGGATTCAACTGTAAAATGGGGAAATATAATAAAATGGTAAGTTTAAGTTAACTTTGACTTGAACTTGTGGCATTTAGTTATGTGTCTGTCTGTCTGTCAGTCTGTCTGCCTGCCTGCCTGCCTGTCTGTCTGTCTGTCTGTCTGCCTGCCTGCCTGACTGTCTGTCTGTCTGTCTATCTATCTGTCATCATCATCATCTATCCATCATCTCTTCATAGACATCTCACTTTATTTTGGCCATTTTGTCTTCTCTTTTTGTATCGTCCCTAAATTGGCTGTTCTTATGTTCTATCTATATGAATCTTGTCTGATAAATCAATTCCTGAAAAACATTTTAGATTTAGAAAATCAAACAATTTAAAACTGAAAAGATCTTGAGAATTTTAGTCTATGTCTTTTAATTTATTTATGAAGGGGGATTGAATAATATTGGTTAATTTGACCTAGTGGGAACTGATGTAGTGGGAATGTCAGATTAATTGATGACTATGTCCCTGACCTTGAATACAATGTATTAAACACTAAGAGTTCTTTCCCTTTACTTGTGTTTTGTCATAAGATGATAATAGGATGTAGTGGTGCTGATGCTTACAGCTCATGCTCTAGGATGGGGGAGAGAACAAATCTAAAATACCAACCCTGGTATTTGAGGGTTATTTGAGTCTCAGAAGAACTATGATGATGCTGATTTGAAAGGTGTGCAAGTCACAAATTGGAACAACCTTCCCTGTCAGAGTAAGAAACTGTTGCTAATGTGGCAATAACATAAAAGCAAGAACCCAAGAAGGTATTTGTCCCTCCCCCAGCCCCCCCAGCATTGTATACTCTCTCTCTCAATCACTGTGTCACTGTCTGTATCACTGTCTTGCCATTGTTCATCGATTTGCTCGAGCGGGCACCAGTAACATCTCCATAAATCCTGTCATAAGCAAGTGTACCCAAGGGCATCTGCTTGCTCCAGGGACAGGAAGAGCCTCAAACCATTCTTCAGGTCATGGAATTGAGGTCCATAATTGTTACTAGTTTTTGGCATAACAAATAAAGGCAGAGCTTAATGAAATGAGCTGGTAGAAGAGAAATGTTTGCAGAGTACAGGGCCCACAACAGAGAATGAAAGGAAGGATTGGCAGTAGAAAGTCTAGAGTTTAATAGCACCATGCCAGGTATCTTAAGAGCTAGCTATTTTTCAAAAGAAACAAGTCTAGTTTTTGTTTTTATTAATGGAAAATCTGCTTAGTTTTCATTGCTGGTGGCAAATCAAATATTTTCTCAAAATTATGTATGCAAATAAAGTACCCAATAAAGTATCCATTCCTTGAGGGTGATGAGCTGAGAAGCCTGGTTTGGATGTCTTAGGATTTATTGAATGCCTAGATCTCTATTTTTTAACAACTTTGTATGTCCCAATGCCTGAGAGATGGACAGATACATAGATAAATGATCTCTCTTGGGTGATAAACTTTAACACCATGACTATCTATGGTTCAATGAACATTAAATTGTCTATGGTAAAGATAATCAGAGTATCCTGGAGAGAGACCACTAGTGACTGAAAATATCTCAAGAAGACATTCTGAAGAAGGAGAGTCCTGGAATGGTTCCTCACAGACTATTTCTTTTTCTTTTGAAAGTCCTTATTGAGGTACTGTGGTTCCCCCTTACTTTGTTTCAACACTGTGGTTACAAAATTGTTCATGATCATTTGTTCCAGTCATCCAACATTCCAGCACCAATCCCACCGCCACCGTCGCTCCCCTCCACCACTAACCCTTCATTTGACCCCACAACAGGTTCACAGTCATCTATTTTATATTGCTTGTTACCATTAAATGGCCAACAGAATGATCAAAAATTTATTTTTATAGAAAAAAATTGTTATAAATGTGTGTAAATCTCATCAGGGGACATTAAGTCCTTGTCCGAAGGTTTACTAAGCTGTTGTTTCAAGTAAAGCTTCTGTGTTAATGTTTTTGTTGTTGACATTGGCTGCCTTCTGTGTTACGTCCAATCTGGTGTGCTCCTTCCAGGATGTCAGGGTTGGAGAGTGAGGAGATATATGCTCCAGAAAATCCAGAACGCAAGCTGCTGAGTCTTTGTGAAGTACCAGGAGTGGGGGGAAGTCACTCACTCTGACTCCTAGAAGGTGGGCAGTTTTAAGTCACAAAGAAAACCCTGGAGTTACTGTGATTTACAACATTGTTAATGATTACAACACCACATCTACCAACAGTGTATTCACTTGCACTCAACTTTCTAAAAGTCAGTTCCATTCAAATACACTCCAGGGGCTGGAATGATGGTACCAAGAAGGTAGTGAGTTTGCCTTGCATGAGCCCTACCAGAGTTTGATTTCCAGCATCTGATATGGTCCCCTGAGATCCACCAGGAGTGATTCCTGAATGTAGAGCCAGGAGTAACCCCTGAGCATCTCTGGGTGTGACCCAAAAATAAAAGAAAACAGAAAAGCAAAACAACAACAACAACAACAACAAAGCAAATATACCCCCATCTCCTGTAAACTCACTTCTGTGTAGACTAATCCTCCAGTTCTGTTATCTTGGTCATCAGGTGCTGCCTTTAGATCCAACATGAAGGAGACATCACTCTGTACCTAACCCTTTACTTCTGACAAACTTCACTCAGCCTCTTGACTCAGCACTCTTCAATTTTATTCATTTAGTGCCACATTGCATGAATTGTATGATTTTTGTCATTCCTTACAGCTACATAGTGTTTTATTATGTATAAACTACAATTTCTTGATCTATTCTGTAATTTACCATTTGAATTATTTATAAATGTTGGATATTTAGTTAATGTTTTTATGTTTCAAATGCAGATGCCAAGAAATAGTATTGCTGGGTCAGGTGGGAATTGTTCATTTTTTTTTTAAGAAACCTCCATATTGCTTTTTGCGAGGGTTGGAACAAGACAACATTTCCACCAACAGTGAACAAGTGTTCTTTTTTCACCACAACCTTAACATCAGCTGTTTCCAGACTTTCCGATATATGCCATTCTCACTGGTATGAAATATCTCATTGTTGCTTTGATTTTCATTTCCCTAGTTACAAGGGATGACTAGGAAAATATAACTTTTTTCATATGCCTATTGGTCATCATGTGTCTTCTTTGAGGAGGTGTCAACTCTCCATTTTTAGATGAGGTTGTCAGTGTTTTTCCTGTTGAGCTTTGTGAGACCTTTATAAATTTTGATAGAAACCCTTTATCTGATATATTGTGTGCAAATATTTTCTTCCATTCAGTACCATGTACTTGTATTTATTTTAATTTGAATTTCTTTTGGTGTACAGAGGAATTTTAATTTGATATAGTCTCATTTATTTTTGTTTTTGTTGAGTTTACCTCGGTGGTCATCTCACTGAAGACACTCACTTCTGAGGTCCTTTTCCTGGACAATATGCTTTCTTCAATGTATTTTATGTCTCAAGGTCTTTAGTCCACTAGAATTCATTTTTTTAATGGTGTGAGAAATGGTTTATTGAGTAAGGAACACACCTAGTCCTTACTACAAGCTCTGAGCTTAGGGAGCCCTCCTGACAGTATTGGGGTGCTACATGTTTGCTGGGGGAGAACCAGACTTAGCAGTACGCCAGGGTGTCTCAACCCTTTACTAGCTCTGTGACTCCAATGTTCTTTCTTGTAAACAGACCCTCTTATAATGTTTTTAGACAGACATTGCAGCTTTTCATCACAACTGTCCTAACCTCAGGGAGATGCAAATACTGGTTAAAGCATATTCATAGCCAAAAGCAAAATTGAATTGAGTCACAAGCTGAGCTTGAGGTAGGCATTAAATACTCTGAAGATGGATCTCTCCTGAAATGCCCCCCAGTTAAAAAATGACTTTCAGACATGGCTAGTACTTGAAACTATCACTGCCTTGAAATTACTTGGGAATAATGCTTCTCTTTGTTGAGATTTATTAATTGCTTTTCTTATTGAAGGGGGTGAATCTTAAATATAGGAGTGTTTCCATTTCTGTCTGTGCTCTTTACTGATAAGAGAGGACTAATATCATACACTATATCATTCAGAAATTAAAATGCTAATGACAAACTTTTTAGGTGTATGTATTGAAACCTACTGCAGAATAATTTTTAGCATTTTTAAATTATGAAAAATCACAACCTGGATTATAGTGTTGACTAAGCTAAGTTTTTAAGAGAAAATAATGTATATTCTACTGTTTAAAGGAAAATGTTTTGCAGATATAGACACAGGTTGAATTTTTGGCTCCAGAGTCTTGCAGGAACCTTAAGCTCCTGGTTATTTGTGATACCCAACCATCTTCTCTACTGCCTGTGCAAAGCTTCAATTTAAGAGTTTAGTTATGACATTTGCTTATGATAAGGTCATTCAGTAATGAAAAATGATTTTGATGGAGATATATGAGATTTAAAAAAATTTTTTTAATTTTTTTTTTTTTTTTTTGCTTTTTTGGGTCACACTCGGCAATGCTCAGGGGTTTCTCCTGGCTCTGCATCAGGAATTACTCCTGGCGGTGCTCGGGGGACCATATGGGATGCCAGGGATCGAACCCAGGTTGGCATGGGCCAGCCACATGCAAGGCAAACGCCCTACCTGCTAGGCTATTGCTCTAGCCCCGAGATTTTTAAAATTTTAAAAAATATTTTATTATACCACCGTGAGATATACAATTACAAAGATGTTCATGTTTGGGTTTTTGGTCATATAGTGTTTCAGCACCCATCTCCCCCATCAGTGCTCATTTCCCACCACCAATGTCCCCAATTTCTTCCCCTCTCTCCCAGTCTGCCTCTATGGCAGGTTCTTTATCTCTTTTCTCTCTTTCTCTTTCTCTCTCTCTTACTCTCTCTTCCTTCTCTTATACATTGTGGACTGCAATACATATATTTAGAGGTTATCATGTGTATCTCTTTGCCTGTATTCAATTTTCAGTTCTAGACTGGTATTATCCCTTTCGACAATTATTAGCACACTGTTCCCTTCTCTGTCTTAACTAACCTCAACTCCCACCTGTTTGTGGTAGATTCCACTTTTGACATAAGCAAATGTCATAACTGAGCTTTCATTAATCACTTGATCACTTGATCATTTGACAACCCATTATTCATCAATTTGCTTGAGTGGGTGCCAGTAACATTTCATTTGACCCTATCAAGTGCCAGTGTAGCCCAATGACATCTGGTTGCTTCAGGAATATGAAGAGCCTCAAACCGATTGTTCAGGGTCTTGAAGAAGTCTGACCATCTTGTAGATGGGCGGCCACGTGATCTTTTGACATCCCGTGGGATCTAGTTGGTAATGGCCCTAGTCCAGCGGTTGTCTCTAAATCTCATTACATGTCCAGCCCATCTGATTTTCGATGCCTTACCAAACGAGACAGCGTCCCTGACTCTGGATCATGGATGGAGGTCGGAACTCCAGATTCCTTCTCTCATTTGAGTGAGGCATGATATTTCAAGCATAACTTTTCGATTCCTAAATGTAATTTATCTGCTTTAAAAAATAGAAATCCTGCAAGGGACAGAGCATAGTACAGCGGGTAGGGCATTTGCCTTGCACAAAGTCAACCGGGTTTGATCTCTGGCATCCCATATGGTCCCCTGAGCACCACCAGGGGTAATTTCTGAGTGTAGAAGCAGGATAACCCCTGAGCATTTCCAGGTGTGATCCAAAAACAAAAAAAAATACTGCAAAACAGGGCCTAGAAGGACTGGCCAGTGGTTGGAAGCTTCTCACAAGAGTTTCTGGAGGATGAAGAACAGTTAGAAGAGAGAAGGGACCAGTATAATGATAGCTGGGCATGATCATTTTGGACAAGAACTGAGTGTTGATAGTAGGTAAAGGGAAATACCTGATTACTTTTCAGTATCTGTATTGAAAACCAAAAGGAGGGAGAGAGAGAGAGAGGGGAGAGAGAGAAAGAGAGAGAGAGAAAGAGACTTCCATAGAGGCAGATTGTAAGAGGTGGGGGGTGTTGGGAGGGAAATGGAGCACATTGGTGTTGCAAAATGTGTGCCGGTGGAGATACGGGTATTGGAACACTGTATGAAGAATTTAATAAAAAAAAATGACTGTAATGTACATTTTTTCCTCTGCAACAACTCCTCATGGGAGGATGAGGACACAGCTAATTAGATCTCTCCATACGTGGGCTTCTTCCTCCAGGCTGCTCTCAACTTGAACTCTGAAAACAAAGTTTTCTTCCTTTCCTTTATGCCTATGGTGATATTTTGACTTGGTTGACAATTGTTATTTTAATGTTACTGATCTGAAGAGGAGATGCTTGGTGTCTGATGCCAAGTGACAGAATAGGCCTTTGTTTTAAGGCTTCCTACTTATTCCTCTCCTCTACCCTTCCCCAATACCATGATTGCCAACCTGCCATGAGTTAGGTCACTCCTTCGTAACTTACAAGTCCTGTCTTAAAAGACATAATCTCTCTTCCATAGTGACTAGCAATCAGATTCTATGAGTGAATCCCAAAAGTTATTTTTGCTATTAGTAATATTAGGAATGTGGTTTTGGCATGGAAAGCATACATTGTTTTGAAATAGAATTTCATACTGTTGTACAGGTAATTTAATGTTACTAAGAAATTACGCTTTTCTCAACCAGAGTGCCCGAAAATCGATGACTGGATAAAGAAGCTTTGGTACATCTACACAATGGAATACTATGCAGCTATTAGGAAAAATGAAGTTATAAAATTTGCCTATAAATGGATGGACATGGAGAAGATTATGTTGAGCGAAATTAGCCAGAAGGAGAGAGACAGATACAGAATGACTGCATTTATTTGCATGGCATAAATATATATGTACATATTATGATACCAATATCCAAGGTCAAGTGAAACATATATCAGGAGGTCTTGTCAAAGGTGGAAATTATCACAAACGTGTGGGAGTCAGAGTTTAGGTAAGACAGAAAATGGAACAGGGTAATAATTGTCGAGGGTACTAATGCCAACCTAGAACTGAGCATTAAATAGAGGCAAAAGGATACACATGACAACCTTTTAATGTATGTTCTGTAATCCATAGTCTGGAATCCATAATGTAATCCATAATGTAATCCATAATGTAATCCATAATGTAATCCATAATGTAACTAATCCATAATGTAATCCATAATGTATGTTCTGTAATGTATGTTCTGTAATCCATAGTCTGGAAGGGAAGGAAAAGAGAAAGAGAGAGAAAGGGAAAGAAATAAAGAACCTGCCATGGAGCAGGGCTCGGGGAAGGGGGAGGGAACCGGGGATGCTGGTGGTGGGAGATGGGCACTGGTGGAGGGATGGGTGCTGAAACACTGTATGACCAAAACCCAAACATGAACTTTTTAATTGTATATCTTTTTTATTTGTATTTCTCATGGTGGTATAATAAAATACTTAAAAAAAATAAAAAATAAAAAAAATAAAAAATAAAAAAAAAATAAAATATGTTGCTTTCCTATTGTAAAAAAAAGAAATTACGCTTTTCTTAGAAATCACACGTGTGTTATTTATATGTGAAGCTGAGTTGGGAGTAACGGGATGTGTTTGTGCCATTCCTTGCGGAGAGAGAAACGTTGGTTCTGGGCCACCTGGCCCTCCTCTCTGGTCTGTGGAGCATCATACTGGATTGGAAGGTTCTGAGAAAGACGAGTCACTGTAGCCCTTTCCCCAGTATTTCTTTTTGAGAGAAGCATCTTTCTGCTGGTCCGATTGACTTCAGGGCAGCAGTACCACCTCCACGGGGCCAGTCTCCAATTTGGTTTAGGACGACTATAGGAATGTATCTAGAACAGTCGTATTCTGGAAATATATCTGGAAAAATATTGCCCCAGGAAAGGGAACCACATTTTTCCTGCATGCATGATCTTGCCCATCTTAAGTTTTGCCAGTAATGGGGTGCTATTTTGCTTTCCATATAACTTAACATATATCCAACAGTAAATTGATCCAAAGATTAATCAAGAAAGTGATCTATTAATAAGCGAAATCCCTCTCAATCTGGCACATAAGAAATAATCTTCATTCACTATCTTCTTTTACTTAACCATCCTGAAATTCAGACCTTAAATGGTTAGGTGACTAGCTTACAAATAAGCACATAATAATATGTGAATAATAAAATGTGAATGTGAATAAGACAAGAGTCTTGATATGACCTTCACTGCGTTTATGATATAAAGAACCAGCAAGGTCACTTGTCCTGGTGTGAACAACAGCCAATGAAATGTTTTGGTCCCAGTTTTTCTACTTGTGGCCCTGATTCTCTTATTTCTTATTAGATTTTCTCCTAAACCTTCTCTCCCTGGTCACCAGGAGATATGTTTTTCCTTGATTTATTGATATATGATCACACACCAAACTTGGTTTTTATATATTATTGCTTCTATATCAAATTTTTAGATTCCAGCCTTTAATGAAAAATATTTCTCGGAAGTCATTGTTCCAGGGAGGGAAGCACCTTCTTCTAGATGAGCCCACCCATCCGAAGCTTTGCAGGGTTTGCACCCCATTCTTCTTTGAGTCAGCAAGCTAGAGTATTGATAGTCCATTCCTCTCAGCAACCAGAGCAACGGCTTGATTGGGGCATCACCTGAAAACAGGTCCCTAAATTGAGCAGAAACTCAGAAGCTATCACATGGGCAGTGAAGATTAAACATGCTTCCTTGTTTCCCAAACAGCAGCTGGAGGTCTCTTGTTTGACCAGTTAGTACCCACTGTAATGGATGTATGTCACCTTTCTGAGTCTGTGCTTTCCCACCAAGAAGCAATACAGGCTCTCTGAAGCAAGAACCGAATACAGGCTCTCTGAGTCCTTCTTGTTTCATTTCTAACTGAATCAGGTATCCATGGAAACGACTGAGGATTAATACTCAAAATAGATAATCATTCATTTCTCTTTGAACAATATAGCAAAAAATAGTTTCTTAAGGAAATAAATAAGCCCTACAACAAATTATAAGGTCCAGTTGCAGATAGGAGGTAGAAAGAAAGAGGCCACCGTCTAAATATATTCTTGAGTCTAAATGTATTCACGAGTAAAACTCATGGAAGGCCAGAGGCATGAATTTTACATATAGAGGAGCAACAACTTTCATGAACACTAGCTTCCATCACTTGATGAATAGCTTCCATCACTTGATTGGATCCCAGAGGATTACAGTGAAACTGGGCTTCTGACTTTAATTGTTTATGATAGTGGTGACCCTGCTGTATTATGACCTGGATCCTCTAGAAGAAACAGTGATCAGTAGTTTCTGGCTTGCCTTTTTATTTCCTTTTCTTGTTTTTACTTCCTGATCCCCAACCCCATTGGATACTATTAATTTTCGCTCTCACCCAATTAGATTCTCTGAAAGCAACATTCTGAATGCTCTAGTTGGTCATCCAAAGCCAAAGCATTGAGATAGGAGAGTTGAACACCCTGAGAGCCAGTCCCGCTCAAGTGGACGACAGTGGACATATTTCAGCCAAAAAAGAAGGCAAAGAGAAGATAATTCATTTCTGTTTCAGGGTGAGACCCAGTAAGCAGACATAAATGGACACAGATGCAGAAAGCTAGCAGTAAACTATGACATCCACCGGCCTAGACATAGAAACAGAGAGGGAGTTTGCTAGCAACTCCTGGGCCTCTAAAACTGAGATTTTGAGTCTAGTGACATAACTGCAACTGTCACCAAAGATATAGGGAGAGGTAGATGACTGTTGCTTGGATTTGCATTTCTTTGATTTACCAACTGGGTTGGATATTTTTCATAAACTTACGAGGTGACTCTGTTCAATTTTTATCCTAGTCTACTTTTTCTTAGAGTTCTCTCCTTTCTCCAATTATTTGTTTATTTTAATAACCATTTATTTATGCTATTTATTTTAATAAACATGGCAATAATTTGCTTAGTAGATTTGTGATGCCTGATTCTTATAGGCTTTTTGATATTCAGTATTTGTTGGTATTGTGCAATGTTTTAAATTTGTATAGTATAAAATAAAAATATTTTTCCATGGAATTTTCTCTTTTGCTTTTGAAATTGAGAATGCAGTCCACAATCTCCTATCAGACAGATAATTCAATTATGGTTCCTTATTTTGCCAATTGTTTCACACATTTAGTTCCTGGCTCCCAGTGGAATTTATTTTTCTTTCTCTGAGTCTGCGCATTTATAATATATTCTCCTCTCACAGTTGACTAATTGTGTAAACATAATATATCAAATAATTTTACCTCCTCTGCGGATAAGGGCAAATAGAATCCTTAAATATACTAAAGTTTCTTTATGAACCATTTATCTGGTTTCATGTCTGTCAATTGTCTAATGTATAATATTAAACGGAGTTATTGATGTTTTGTACTGCATTAAAATACAGAAAAACTCTCCCTACCAGTTATTCTAATGTTCAAGATGCATTTTTAGCAATTCTTCCCAATCAAATTTCATAAAGAAATTCAGAACGATGGTTGTTATAGAAATTATTTGGGGATTTTGACTGAATATTTACATTAAATCAAGAGAGACATCTTTGTAGAAATATCATCATAATAGTACTTTGTGTTTAGTGAATAGTCTTAATATTCCAAAAGTGAGACATAAATATTATTTTAGGCAATTCTCAAAATAATATTAACAGATTGGTACTATTATGAATCTCATTTGACAAATGAGATTGAGAGATATTATATGTCTTCCCCCAAATCATTCAGCTGATTACAGGCACAGTTATAACTTAGATTTAGGTTTAACTTTGAGATAGATTGATCTTGTTCTTTCTGATAGCTCCTTTGAAGGGGCAGTTTAGAGCACAAAGGCCATAATTAGGGGCTATTCCTAACAGTTCTCACAGGACAACATGCAATATAGGGGATCAAATTGTGTTGCTGGCATGCAAGGCAAGCACCATCCCTCTATCTCATTGTTTCCTATATCTTAGTAGAGTTTAAGTGCTTTACTCATATGTGATTTACAGACTCACAGACATGGGGCAGAGCTGCTACTGGCTCTCCCTGTGCCCAGCCACTCACGAGGCTCCCAGGAGGGATGGCGAGTTCTAGCCCTGGCCCACCACCCCAGCAGAGCCTCACAACAAGTCAGATGACCCCCACTCCATGAGGGCCTCCATTTTCCACATCCAGACTTCCCCCTCGTCAGAACTCCACCCAGCAGACCAGCCTATTACAGCCCGGCTCATCAAGATCCACCCTGCAGCAGTCTTTTTTTAAATCCGGCTCAGGTATGCTGATCTAGAGACTCACAGACAAGGGGCAGAGCTGCTACTGGCCACTTGTGGCCGTGCGGTTCATCAATAAATGCTAGATTTAGAGATGACTACAAGAATATGCTACCCACACGGCAGAGCCTGGCAAGCTACCCGTGTCGTATTTGATATGCCAAATACCAGTGACAATTATAGACCTCATTCCCATGACCTGATGGAATGGTTTGAGGCTCTTTATGTTCCTGGAGCAAGCAGGTGCCCTTGGGCTCTACTTGCATGAGACAGGTCATATGGAGATGTTACTGGTGCCCGCTCGAGCAAATCGATTATGAACGGGAAGATAGTGATACAGTGATATAGTGATTTATTAAAAATTAAGATTATCCCTCAATATTTTATGTATTTTTACTTTATTTGATTTTTAATGATTATTTTTAGTTTTATATCTGTAGCATATTTGGTCAACTTAGCAATATGTTAATGAAATGTTTTACTGGATGTTACCAGTAAATATTTTCATATCAATATTATAATTATCCTTAAATTGATATACAGATTTTATACAATACTCACCAAAATTCCAGCTGGTATCTTTTCAGAAATTGATAATCTGATCTTAAAATTCATTGTGGAAATACAAAGAATTCATAATAGCTGAAATAATTATATGAAAAGAAAACAAAGTTGGAGTACTTGCATTTCCTGATTTCCAAACTTACTACAAAGTTACAGCAGTGAAGAACTAGCATAGATAAGATTTTTTTAAAGCTCCATATTTATGGGCACTTAATTTTCAAGAAGAAATCTGCAATAATTATGTATTATGTAAATAATGAATAATTCAATAATGTAGTATTTTTTATTATTTTTTGACACATCTTGTGGTGCTCTGGGCTTACTCTTGTCTTTGTGCTTAGGAATCACTACTTGAAATTGGTGCCACATATCAAACTGGGTTAGCCACATACATAGCAAGCACCTTAACTTCTGTTCTATCTCCTTGGACCTTCGATGGATGCTAACAGCATTGCAGTATTTAAAATAAGTCAGGGGCTCGAGCAACAACACAGTAGGGAGGCCTTGCACCCAGCCAATTTGGTTCAATGCCCAATATCGCACATGGTAGCCCAAGCACTGCCAGGAATAATTTCTGAGTGAAGAGTCAGAAGTATCCCCTGAGCATTTCCAAGTATGACCAAAAAATGCAAAAATAGTAAATAAAATAAATAAGTCAGTACCAAAAGGTATAATATGATTTTATTAATATGACGCATCTAGAATTTTCAAGCTTATCTAGGAAATGTATCAGCGGTAGCTGGTGGTGGGATGATTGAGGTAAAGGGAGAGAGAAGTTGTAGGAAAAACATGATGGAGTTGTCTAAAAATAGGTTATTACAGTTTTATTATTCAAATATACTTGAATATTGAATATCTGAACATTCATATATTTAAATCTGTGAATATATCAAAACCCACTTGATTGTGTATTCAATAAGTTTGTTTATCACTGTCTTCCCGTTCATCATCGATTTGCTCGAGCGGGCACCAGCAACATCTCCATATGTCCTGTCTCATGCAAGTAGAGCCCAAGGGCACCTGCTTGCTCCAGGAAAGAAGCCTCAAACCATTCCATCAGGTCATGGGAATGAGTTCTATAATTGTTACTGGTATCTGGCATATCAAATACAACACGGGTAGCTTGCCAGGCTCTGCCGTCGGGTAGCATAAACTGAAGCTCACAGAAATCAAGTTTTGCCAAATTGCATTAAGTGGCAACTTCTGCCTAGAAGTCAGCTCAGTTGTAGCCTTTGCTCTTCCCAAAAGCCCAAGTTCCTTCACAGCAACATGGCTCTCCGCAGTTGTGTATTTCAGGCATTCCTCCAAGAATTAGACTTTCAGGCTAGATTGCAGAAGGAATCACTTCACAACCACTCAGTTACTATGTCACTTGGTCTTTTGGAAACATCTCCTCAGTTCAAAGGTTGTAGATAGAAAGGAAGATCTTTCTGTACCTTTAGAGTCCATGGATGTTATCTTTCCCCATGTTCTCTAGTGCCTGCATACCCGACCATGGGGGTCACAAATTTTAGTGGAAGCATTTGCCCACGTGCTGGCCTGGGATGGCCCCTTTTCATTGTGCTCATGCACTCTGGCTGTTGTGCTCACCAGGAGTTGCGATGGGGCTCACACAAGTGTTCTCCAGGACTCACACTCCTGGCCACAGAGCTCATAATTTAAAAAAAAAATCTTTCTTGGGCCGGGGCGATAGCACAGAGGGTAGGACATTTGCCTTGCATGCTCCGGACCCGTGTTTGATCCCCAGCATCCCATATTGTCCTCCAACCACTTCCAGGAGTAATTCCTGAGCGTAGAGGCAGGAGTAACCCCTGAGCATTGCCAGGTGTGACCCAAAAAGCAATTAAAAAATCTTTCTTATTGATTGAGGCTCTGTGAGATACATTACTGTTTATTATGCTTTTCCACACACATAATTGGAAATACCACACCCTTCACCACGGTACCCACCTTCCTCGACCAAGACCCCTCCCTTTCAGCAACCCCCAAACTCAGTTGTGTAGATTATTTCTCTTGTGTTGCTTTGGGCTCTTTGTTGAGAGAGAACAGGAAGTAAGGCATGAACCTTACATGTGATTGCAAATGTAACCGTGGTTTGAATTCTTGGCACCACTTTTTGTCCCCTGAGCATTACCAGGACTCATTTGTGAGCAAAGAGCTAGGATTATTGCCATGGTATTTCCCACACCCCCCAAAAGTTCTTTCCTTATAAGCATGAGGTCATGAATTTAATCTCCAGGGTTGGGCAAAGCCCCATAGTTTGGCTATTTGGGGCCCTGGTGTGACAACAAAGTATGTGGTCTCTGGCACAGAGCAAGACACGTATACACACCACAACTAAAGTGCAACTACAAAGGACATATAAACATGGAGACCTCTCTAAGAATTAGTGACAGAACTCCTGTATGATCCAGCAATACCGCTTCATGGAATCTGTCCCCCAAAACAAAGACATTCATTCGAAAGGATATGATCAGGCCGGTGTTAATCACAGTGCTTAGTGTAATAGCAAAGATATGGAAACATCCTAAGTGCCCAATTATGATGCACGGATTAAGATGTTGTGGTATATATACCCAATGGAATACTATGCTGCTCTAAGAAAAGACAATAGTACTCCACTCATCACAATGTGGGTGAAATTAGAGGATCTTATGCTGAGTGAAGTCAGTCAGAAAGAAGGGGATTGCTACAGAATGGTCTCTCTTACTGGTGGGATTCAAGGCAGCAACAAAGAGCCCAAAGTTTGTTTATACTATGTGAATTATATCTCAGTAAAGCTTTTTATAAAAAGATAATCATCTTGAATCTTTTCTATTTTATGGGAGGACTTCCAGGGTTGCAGCTGTGGTGCTCTGTGTACCACATGGCTCTGGGTATGCTAGGTCCTTTCCCTAGCTGTGTTCTTTTCGTCCAGTGCTCTATACCCTCTCTAACAGGCATGTCTTCTATTTTCTGTTTTGTCATAAAAAGCCAAAGACATAGCATATACTATACAGAAAAATATAAGTCTTCAGGATGCCGTATCTCATCACCTGATCCAGGGAACTTCGATGGAAGTGGGCTGCCATCTCTTTTAATGAGGTAGAAGTTTATTTTTTTATTTTTTATTAAATATTTTATTATACCACCGTGAGATATACAATTACAATGTTGTTCCTGTTTAGAGGTTTCGGTCACATAGTGTTCCAGCACCCGCCCTCCACTGGTGCCCATTTCCCACCACCAATGTCCCCAATTCCCTCCCCCTCCCATAGCCTGCCTAAATGGTAGCAAAAATTTATTGTAGTCTTTACTATGTGGTTGGTAACTCCCAAGCATTTATTTTTTACTTGTGTGCATTTATTTGATGTCCAAGCAAGTATTTATTATAATATGTAGGCACAAATTTTAAGTGCTAAATGAAAATGAGTGGGAAGAATAATAGTGGGTGGGTTAATCTGTCTTAAGATGATAGGGGTCTTCAAAAACTGTGACCGTAGAGAAACTCTTAGTTTCTGATGGTATCATTATTAAGCAACAAAGAATGAAAATTAAAAGCCAAGACTCAGCTTAACACAACTCAATAAATCCCCAAATGCACAGTCAAATAAAGGTAAGAAAAAAAAAGAAGGAAAATGCCAAAAATAAGTGAAATTAAATAATGAACTTTAATATCAATGTGAAATAAACTTACATTGCTGAAGAAAAATCATAATGGTCTTTTAAAAGAACTCTGGGGTCAGGTGGTCAGGCACTGATCCAGAAGCCAGAGCAGATAGCGTGCTTTCAAGCTTACTTTTTGCAAATAGTGTAATTCTCATAGTATGGTGAGACAAAAATAGAACAAAGGAGGAAAGCAGTAGGTCAGTTCTACTTTGAACACAGATGTATGCAGCATAAATGAAACAGTAGCAAATATAACAGCATATTAAAGAATTAATTCATCACAACCAAGTAGAGTTTGACCTAGTAAAGTTTGGAGCTATGTCAATGAAATACACCTCATTAATAGCACAGAAGGGAAAAGTACTTTTGAGAACATCCTTCAACTGACAAAAATGGCACTTGCTAAAATTTAGCTTCTATTGGTGATTAAATGAAAAAAGTACTAGGAAATTTCAGAAGATAGCATCCTTTATGCACTATGGGATTGACAGAATTATGTTGAGTAAAGAAATACACTTGAAGGTCCTTGGAGCCCACCAGGAGTGATTCCTAAGTGCAGAGCCAGGAGTAAGCCCTGAGCACAACCAGGTGTGGCCTAAAACAAAAATCAACACACAAGTAACACCAGAAATACCAGAGAGATAATAGAGCAAGGTGGGTACTTTTTTAGCATGTGACCTACCTGGGTTTGATCTTTGACACCCCATATGGTCCCCTAAGACTGCCTATGGTCACACCTGAGTGCTTAGCCAGGGTCGAGATTGTGGGTGCAGCCCAAAAACAAAAGAAGAAAAAAAGACAATAAATACACTTGAAACAATTGTATTAAATCTAGGGAGTATTTTGGGGGGCAGTTCTCAGGGCCTTCTCTGGGCTCTGTACTCGGTGGTGAGGACCATGTGGTGCTGAGGATGGAACCTGGACCTCGGGCAAGCAAGTGCTTTACATGCCCCAGCATGTCCAAAGTTGGGAGTATTTTTATTCTGTTTTTTCTTAAATGTTTTGGGGAAGACAATACCAAGCAGTGCTCAGGGTTTACTCCTGACTCTATATCCAAGCATCAATCTTGGTGGGCTCAGGGGACCACATGGAGTACCAGGCTTTAAAGTTTCTTTGCTTGCAAGGCAATATCTGCTGTACTATCTCTCCAGCCCCATTTTATTTATTTAGTTTTGGAGGAGTCAAAATAAAACCTGACAAATGCTCAGGGTTTACCTCTGGAGCTGTGCTCAGGGATTACTTTTGGCAGGGCTCAGGGTACCATATGGGGTGCCAGGGACCAAACCTTGATTGGCCACAAGCAAAGTAAGGAACCTACCAGCTGAACTATCATTCCAGCTCCATCCATTATATTTTTATTAAATTTTAATGTTTTTAGTTTTGGGGTCATACCCAGCAGTGTTCTAGCTCTGTGTCAGGGATCACTCCTGGTGGTGTTGGGGGACCATGTACAGTGTCTGATGGAGTGGGGTTAGTCACATCAAGGTAAGGACCTTAATCTCTGTTCTTTGTCTTGCAGGAGGTTTTTTTTAAAAAGGATGTTATCATCATCATTAGTAACATAGCTGAAAACTATAGTCAGTGCATTAAACAAAGAAAGAAAATAAATAAATATTTATTTAAATAAAAGAAATTGTCAGTGTTTATAGGCCAATTTATAAAGCACAAGAGAATGACATAAAGGACTTCAGTAAAGGAATGACCGAGAGTTCAGAGTACAGCACTCAGCAAAAACTGGGGAACAGAATGAAAACAATATTCTATTGATTTTGTGAGCAGCATTTTTACTTATTTGTTTTTAAATAGCATGTGCATACCCAATTTATGGTTTTACTCCGCCCAATATTTATTTAGAAAAATGCTTTAAATTTTCGTGTTGTTTACATTTGTTACACATTTTTATGTGTGACTCTGTGGTCAAAATATGCATTGGCAAAATGTTTAGAATTTTCTTTAGTCATATAGTTTAGGTGTATTTAGATTTTAGAGGTGTTATTAAAGTATGGCAATTGTTAATTAATCTGACCAAATATGTGTCTATTATTTAACTTAATTATCATTTATCTAATCTTCTGTATTCTAATTTTTTTATTAACCTGTGAAAGACTAAAATAACATGTTTCCATTGTGCTGTAATCAAATTATTGAATGCTAATGGTCCTTTGCTTTACATTCCGATACTATGCTGATTGGAATAGAATAGCTCCTTCACTCAATATAAAATGTGAAATTTTCTTATTGAACAAATTTGAACTTGTCTACATTTTATTGTGGTGTGTGTGTGTGTGTGTGTGTGTGTGTGTGTGTGTGTGTGTGTAGGGGGGATATGGGACATACCACATGTGGTGTCTCGGATTGATCTGAGGCTGCCAGCCTGCAAGGCAAGTGCTTCACTCCTGCAGTACCTCTCTGATTTAATTTTTTAACTGGATTTATTTTTTGTGTATAAATTGATGATGTTTTTTTAAACTGTAACTCTTTGAGTCATTTTGTTTTATCTGTATTTTCTTAATGCCAAGTAAGACTCTTTAGGACTTTCTTTTTGTCTTTTAGCAGAGGAGTTTAAATCAATTGAGCTTGTTACAACTCTTACTCTGACTTTATTTTTATTGATTTATATTTCCTGATATTCAGTCTTCCTGAGACTTTTTTATTATTTTATTATACCACCGTTAGATATATAATTACCAGGTGTTCATGTTTGAATTTTGGTTCTACAGTGTTCCAACACCCATCCCTCCACCACTGCCCATCTCCTCCCATTCCCCCCAGCCTGCCTCCATGGCAGGTTCTTTATCTTCTCTCTCTCTCTCTCTCTCTCTCTCTCTCTCTCTCTCTCCCTCCCCTCTAGCTTCCCTTTCTTACACATTGTAGATGGTAATATATTCTAGAACATGATTGGTTCCACTAGTTTGATGTACCAGGTCTGGACCACGAAAATGGCAGCTATTATGGTGAACCGAGTCTCATCTGGCTGCTTCTGAGTCCCTACAGAGGTGATGGGCTAACCCCCCCAAAACC
>JAJIBD010022937.1:102500-171256 GCA_021461705.1 Cryptotis parvus
GGTCTGCAGTTGCAATGGTGGTGGGGTTGGGGTTGAATATTGAATGTTTGTAAGAAATTAATATGAACATTTCTGATCTTTTAGAAGAGATACAGAGAACTTCTAAAACTTCTTCTTTGCATTTAAAAAGATACAAAGAACTTGCTCTTGAACAGTTTACTTAACAAGGAAAAATGTTTTCTTAGGATTCTTTGGAGGCTATTGAGAAATGAGAATTTCTTTTTCTCTGTCCAGGAGAGTGGACTTCTAGAATGAAGAGGAGACAAGAAAATATCAAGGCTGGATGGGACCTTGGAGTTTCCTTCTCTATTTCTCTTAATTTATAGGTTTAATAACCTTTCCGTGCTGTGCCAGCTCAGTGCCTTCAGAAAATCTTTGTATAAACACCCACAAATGCTGATGCACACAATTTGGTTCCTATCCCACAATCCTCCCTGTTCCCAATGATAGTAAACCAAGTTGGGTTCAGTGATGGATAAAGAAGGTGAAACCAGAGAGCAAATTCAGATGGGAACTAGATGCTCAGAGGTACATGCCTGCACAATGCATCATTGTCCTGAAGTCTTCTTACCAACCCTCATGCATAATATTGCTGTTTGCTAAGGATTTACTCAGACTTACCAGAAAATAGACAAGCTTCAGAGTCATGATTCAAACTTATTTTCTCTGTGTAATCTTGAACCAGTCATTGAGCTTCTCTCAACTTCATATGCAAAATCTCTGATATTCCTGAATGTGAATGAGGTGTGATGTGTAACACAATAAGCACATGATGAACATGCCTTTAGCCATGTAGAGCCTTTATATTTTGTTGGTGCTTTGTGCATAGTGGGTCTTAGCTAACCTTGGTGACATTTTATATACTTGTTCACTTTCTCAAGTACATTGTAAGCATCTTGTGTACAGGATTAGGACATAGATTCCTTATAAGATTAAATAAGATGTTAGGCACATGGCAAACATCCAAGAGAATTTTCATTTTATAGTCTTAAAAACCTTTGACTAGCTTAGAAACCCTTGAAAATCATTTGACTAATGATTGTGAAGATGTAATAGAATGTTAAAAAGGAGTTGACCAGACTTAAATAGAGGGCCTAATATATATGGTATATTCTGGCAATGAACCATTATATGGAAATTAAAAGCATGTGCTTAAAGAATAGTGATACAATATTATATGAAATAAGGCAGGTACGTACTCATCAATCCTCTATATTACCAATATTATAATGTAAAAAAAGCCAAGAAGAAAACCATTCTGGGAGGTTATGTATCAGTATATTAGGAATGAATGTATTGAGATAGCTGATTCACTTTCTGTCCTGTTTCTGCTTGTTTAATGATCTACAAGGAGCACTGCACTGCTTTGTACGCAGAGAAAAGAGAAAATCTAAAAACTTTCTCTTATGTAAGGCAGCAGGGGCGGGGGCAGGGGCAATCTCCCATCAAACAAGCTTTCGGAGGAGAGTGCTTTTGCTGACCTCGTTCTCACTGCACTGCTCTGTGTAGTAACAGAGCAGGGAGTATAATCCTATTGCATTAATTGTTCACTTCGACATCAAAGAGAAAAAGGGAGAGAAATATTTACCATAGAGACTGGATCACTTATTCCTAGTCCCTTGTCAGATGCTCTTGAGACATCAAGGTCCTAAACGGGGCCTTCCTGCTGTATTATACCTCTAGGAAAGTGGCATGTCGTGACCTCTGGCATGCTCTTTGAGAACCTCTGAAAATACTAACTGAAGGCAGAAGCATGTATGCCAGGACCCTAGTTCCGGGTCATATACCCTCTATTCTCCCTAACCCCTACCCGTCTGACCTCTAGATTGTGCCCCTGACTGTCCAATGTCATGGTTCAGAGCTCTGAGACCTTAGGGAAATGGTTTACCTACCCTAAGTCCCATCTGAAAGGAGATCTAATTTTGTCTTGTCCATATGGAGATGACAAAAATTCAGTCATGCAACCAATGGAACACTCAAGACAATGGTTCCTGGGGCTTCTTTACAACTTAGGGGTTGGGGTGGAAGGAACACAATGTGAACCTCAAGGACCCATGTTCAAAGCCCACTTCACGTCTTATTAGCTGTGAGACCCTGGTGTCAATGGACCTGCCTAAGCCTCAGTCTTCACATCTGCAAAATGGGGCTTACAAGGTCTCCTTTGAAACGTTGTTTGAAAGAAGAGTTAGTGTGCAACTGGTGGGTTGTGTGACAAGTTGAAGAGTAGTTAAAAGGGGTGGCCACAACCCAATGCCAGTCAACTACTACCATCTCCAGAAGGATGGGTCTTTTGTCAGACCTGATTTTAAGGATTATTATATAGGAAAGTCATGGTTTAATGCAGGCATATGGGGCTGTTTCCTGTCATGTGAGCCTCTCCTCCCCCATGATCAATTAGATTACCAATTGTTTACACTTGCCCACAGACATGGGGGTGGCAAGGGATTTGTATCCCCACACTACAGACTTTGGGTTTGTCTTTAGAACTTGCTTTGACCCATAGGTGCAGCACAAGCAAATCCAAATAGATACAATTTGGGCTGTTTCCTTTTATCCCTGGGGCCCTGGGAACTGAGTGACTAACTGGAATTATATTATTTCATTTTGCCCAAGTTTCATTAGTTTGAAAAACATTTGTTGTTGATATACACTACTGAGACTTTTGAGATTATTCCAAAGCAAGGCCCAGATTATCTGCACCCTTTGTTCCCAGGTTGAGCCGGCCAGAGAGAGCATCCCACAAGTGACCAGCTGGAATATGTACTTAAAGGTTGTCCATAGAGAAATTCTGGCCTCCACAATTATCCAGTGTTTTTCATAATTTGTGGGAGGACAAGCCCAATCAACACAGCTCACAACATCTTTGTTTTGTGCTCATTTGGTTTCTGAGAAATTTAGACCCACTGTCAACCTGTCTGCCTTTCACCTTATAGACTTAGAGGGATAAATGTTACCTTCACTGTGCAATAGAGTTAGACTGGACCCTAACAGGATAATATATGGCATATGATGGCTTCAGAGCATTTTTGCCTGGCAGGTTTTAAAGTATAACTATTTCACCAACAAATATATAATAGAGGTTCAATATTAAGAATTCAAATGGGGAATCATAAAACTTCACAGATTTAGAGGAGTTCAGCCAAAAGTATGCTAGAAGAATCCAACACCAACCCTAGGAAAACGCTAAGGAAGAAGCAGGAAGCAGCTAGACCCTAGGAGGAAGACAGATGCCAGTTATTTGAGGTTAGTGGGAATGTAGCTCAGAGGATGTGCGGATCAGCCTGGGCTTTCAGCATTACCATTCAAAGATGAAGAGCTGTGTTTAGGCAGGGTGGAACAGCATTCTGAAAGGGAGAATCATATGCAAAGGTGCATGTGGAATGACCAGTTGGTGTATGTAAAGATAAAATTGCAAGCTCAGCTAGAGTCAGGTGCTACTTGGTGCTGGCTGTTGCAGAAGGTGGCTGCTAGTTATAGCTCCTGCTCTGTGTGCACAGACCTTTCCTCCCTCAGATTGCAGTGTATGCCTCCGTACCTTGGACCTGGACCACTCATAACTAGCAAATAAAAGCGATGCCTTTCAATGCTGAGAATTACTATTTTGTGTGTTTTTTCTTTCTCACAATAAAGGGTCTTAGAGCACTCCCTTTCAGACATTAGTCCACTCAAGAATATCTTGAAGAGGCTGCAAGATGGAATTCCAGTCAACACCCTTGACTAGAGCCCCCACTCCCTCAGCAGACAGCAATGTGAAATGATGAGCTTGCATTTCCAGCCTTGTCAAGGAGATGTCTCAAGTCCCAGTAAACATCTGAAGAGCAAACCACCTGGCAGAGAGCCATACCCTCTCAGATGAGTAACCGGTAACAAATAGTTCTCTTGAGCAAGATTTGAGTTAATTTGCTAGGCAACAATTGCTTCCTGGATCAGGTATTAAAGAGATTGTCCAGGGCATCTTTTGTAAAGTTTGTATATTGGTGATGCCAAGGATTTACAAAAAAAAATAATAATGATAAAGTGAGGTAAAACATAAAAGGTGGTTTCCTTACGAGTATGTGAGTAAGGAGCACTAAAGTAGTTGTTTACCTATATTTCCTTTGGTCTTCTACTGCTGTATTGCATATTTTCCCAAAATGCTCATGTTCAAGGGAGGTGATATGGTGTTCTGGGAAGAATCCAGTCTTTGCAGTCAAGGGAGATCCAGATTGGAATTCTAATGGTGTTGTCCATGAGCATGAGAAGGGTAAGTCACTGAATGGTGTTGACAAGCTATATCCTTTGTAGGGACCAACCCTCAGAGATGCCAGTGAACAAACCCATACTAATCATGAGATTATTACTTAATTTATTGTCCCATCCCCTAAAACTGACCTTGTGAACTCAGCCCAGCAGACCTCAGTAGACCCATCATAGGACTGTTAGCTTCCTCTTTGTAGAAATGCTCCTGGCGGATGGAGGCCATTACTCTCTTGGCCTCATCTCTCCAGACGTCCTGGGAATGGACCCAATCAAGAGCTTCCCAGTCCATACTGGTAAACAAATGGCAGCAATTAGCTCAAGAGGGAAACTCAGCTGTGAGATTTGGGCTCTGAGCCCTCTTTGTGCAGATGAGACCTGGGCTTAGACCACTGAAAGGAGCGCACAGGTAATCCCTGGCAGACTTTTCCAGACTCTTAACTTTCCCTTTATTACTTCTGTGTCCTAAACCATGGCCTCCTGTTCTATATGTGAGAGTTGAACTATACAGACCCAAACGTCTCTTTCCAGAATTTTCTGAGATGATAAAGTTACTTAGTACATAAGAGACAGCTAATTTAAACAGATTTTTCTCTCATCCTTATCATGGATAAAAAATGCAGAAACATGGGAAAAGTTTTTTTAAGAAATGTCTTCAGGTAAATTTGCTGTACTCTCTGTGTAACAAATCTTGCAGAAAATCATGACAATGAAGCTTTACACTGGGCATATATTAGGGGCTGGGGGTAGACCAGTGAATGTCAGCCAACCAGATGGCAGTTCAATGCAAGGGCCAAAAGGATGCAATGCTACTCTGGTTTTGTGGTACCAGGAATTACCTGGGTCAGCCTGGCAGTGCTCAGGGGTCTCCAAGGCTGAACTTGGCAAGACTCGAGGGACCATGGGGTGCTGGGGTTTGAACCTGGGTAGAGCACATGCCAGACATGTACCCTGATATCTGTGCTATCTCCTGGTCTTGAATTTATTTTTAATGAGGCATAGTAGTATTTACTTTTAGAGACAGTGAAGCAATGCTCTGAACCTTTCATAGAGCTGTTTAGTGTGGAGTAAGGCATTTAATGAGGGGAAGCAATCCCTTGGCAGCGGGCAAGCTCAGGGTATGCGGGCCAGACCTAGAGGCCCAATCCTGGTGTTACTGGCAAACACTGTGCTCAGCATAGGGAACATAGGGAAACAGTGGTTTGTCTGCCCAGTGAAAGAGAAAGGGACCAGGCATTATGAAAGAGGTACTGATTTCACAAATCTCCATTTGGAACTGGGTAATGTTTTCAAGACGGGACTTTCTGATTATTGCGGACAGAGTTCTTCTTTTGGTGATTTTGGTTCTGGGAGGTCATACCAAGTGGTGTTGAAGGGCTATTCCTGGCTCTGTGATCAGGAATGTTTGTGATTGTGCTCAGGGGACCAAATCCAGTGTTGAGGATGGAACCAGGATCAGCCACTTTTAAGATAAGCACCTTAACCTCTGTACTATCTCTTTGGCCCGTGGGTAGAGTTTTATATTTATTTAATGAATCAACAAACTCATTAGCATTGGTCATTAACATAGTTTATTATTGGCACACTTATCAGTAAAGCATACATAAAATACAGTTGTTTTATAACACACGGAGCCACTGTGTCTTTACAGGTGCGAAGGAACATATTAATATGCAAATGGAAACTTAGTTCTCATATAAAGTTTCACATAAATACACTGGCATTGCCCTCCAAGAAAAGTCCCCAGAAAAGAACCAGGCAAGGGCTTTACAAAATATTATACAAGAAATATACTATGGAAAGAAGTAACAGTCAACTCAGGTACAATGAAAAACACAAAAAGGTTTTAGATTTATTAAACTGCCCACAAAATTAATGGATTACATGGCTTGAAAGTATTTGGATCAACAGCGATTTTACAAACTCATCAATTCTCAAGGGGCCAAGTATCTTTCGTTACATAGAAGTTTACATTGGCGTCTTTGATGGCAAAAGACATTTCTTGTTTCAGCTCTTGGGCTAAATTGAACCATCCTGGGCTCAGCAACCAAATGGACGTCAGCTGTCCATAAATTACCCTGCCAAGGCCCTCTTAGCTGTTACCCAATGAAAGCAAAGGTGAAGGAAAAAAAAAAATATATATATAGGTACATTTAAATTACTTTCCAAAAGCTGATTTTTTTTCTTTTCTTTTTTACTGAAACAAGAAACTCTCAGATGCAAGTTGAAAAGCAGAAAATATTTTACAATATTAAAAAGTCATTTTTTTTTTGTTTCGGTATGTCAGTGAGACCCTGAGCACTGAGAGTTTGACAATAGGGCCTTTTTTTTTTTTTTGATGCAGGGAAAGGAAATTGAACACAGACGTGAGGTTCCCGCTGTGCCAGAGAAGAGCTAGCTGCTGCTCTGCTTCTAACTACCATCAATGCCAGTATCTGCGTTGCCTGTGAAGGCCTTCGAGAAGGGTCACGGAGCTTATTTGGAACGATCCTCTCAATTAAAACGAGAAACAAACAACAAAACAAAACTCAGATCGCTGTGGTTTGGAAATAGAGATGTGTGTGGCAAAGTTTTTATTTCTCTTCTCCCTCTCCTGTAAAGTGAAGAGGGGAAACTCGGAGACTTTGGAGCAAGGAGGTGGGTTTCTTACTGGGAGGCCTGGGGCGGGGGTTTTCTGATTTGGTCTCTTGGGCGGCAGGTGGTTTACTGTTCCAAGGGCTGCTGTTTCCCAGAGCAGGTGAACTGTTGAAGTCTTCTTCGTCGTCCATGCCGTTGGCCGCATCATATTGCGTGTTTTCTAATCTAGTGATTAGCCTTTCGTCCTCGTCCCCAAACTCACCTCCCATCAGAGTTGGCTCTCCTACCACCATCACATCCTGTGAACAGCAGCTGACATTATTACAGGGAAACTTGGGGAGAGAGAAGCTCAGCTTAAAACAACAGTGGGAGGAGCTGGGGTGTCTAGGACAAGATACACTTGTGGATTGGACACCAGGGTCAAGTCTCAATGTCGGGGGCTGAGACGCATATTGGATTTCTACAGGAAATAAACATCGCCTCCTGACGTGCTACAACCACGCGAGTTTATGTCCTTAGGGTGCGGCCTGACACCGGAGAACGAGCAATGCTAGCAATCTGCAGAAATAAAAAAATGGATTTTTCAAAATTAAGAAAATCCACGCTTTGAACTTGCCGACATTGGGGGCTTTTGCATGGGTGGTGGAACTTGTCCTGGGTGCTTCTTAATATGTCCAAAAATCTACCACTGTTACTTGGGGTCTCTGGATGGCTTTGGAAACTGGCCACGGACAGTTTAGGAGGCCGTTCTGCCATATCCACCAAGTCAATCCAAACCGCATTTCCTCTGTCCCAAGGATGGTATACATTTTAATTGAAGACAGAATCTCTTTTTTCTCCTCAACCAGGCCCTTTTATGCAGCCAATATCCTTGACATTCTGCTACTTAATTATGGTAATTAATTTAGGTAAAGTTTTCGATAAAAACAATGTTCACACTGATTTGACAATTTGCATAGCTAATTAAGTCATTAGCAAAAACCTGCTGATTGCCAACAAGCCCTGAATTTACCATCTGTTATTTCATGGTGCCTGTCACCTATCCCCACACAGGCAACCCTGCCACCAATCTGGGCAGTAAAGAGAACCAGGCTGTCCAGCTGGTGCCATAAAAGGAAGATGAAGAGCACTAATTATAATTACACCGAGGAAACTGGTAGCCAGCAGAAATGGAAGCAGGCAAGAAGAATTCATCTAATCACGCCTTTAAGTATAAATTGTCCTTCCATGCAAACGAGGAAACCACCTACTCTATCCAGGAGCACAGGCGGGACTGAAATCACAGAGCTTAGCTCTCAACTCTGTGCAAGGTGGATCCTGGGGACTGATGGGTGGGGTGGGGATGGGGGGTTAGGGGGACAGGCTCTGAGTTGCTGTCTGTTTCAAAGTGCAGCAGTTCCAGGAGAGCACCCAGCACCCAGGAGACTCGAGGGACTGGAGAATGTGGAGCTGTCCAGATGCTTTGGGAATTGTAAGGATGCACTTCCTGAGAGGGAGGCTGTAATTCAACGAAATGCCCAGCTGGACAAAAGTCCTCAGCAAGAACAAGATGAAGGCTTTCTTGGGACTCTGGGAAACAGGTGACAGTTTGTGGGCCCTTAGCAACCTTTCCAGACTCCTGAAGGTGTTGAACTGAAAAAAAAAAACTCTTTATTACCATCTGGTTTGTTTGGGAATAGGAAACCTTGTTTGATGGATGGATTGATTGATTCCCAGAGAATAATGGGCAGAGATAATCACTAGCCTTCCAAGCTGTGTTTTTTCGGTGAATCAGATGATAAAGAATTTTCAAGAGTCATGAAGGAGATAAAGCAAATGATTTAAAATATGGGCAGGATAAACTGAGCAGTACAGTTGCAGGCAGAACCGTGAGTGCGGACATCTCAGGACCTATAGATTAGGGAGCAAAGACTCAGGGGAAGGCGATTCCCTTAAGATGAGGTGCAAAAGAGATGCAGACCCTGACCCAACAGGATTTCTGGTGTCTGGTGGTCTCTGAAAATGTTATCGGGTTAAGAAGGGCAGCTGCCACGTGACTCACTGGGGCTGTTCCTGAGAAAAAGTGCCACTTGGGAGCTCATGCTTCTGATCAAGGACCAAAGTGCATGGAAAGAACAGAGCAAGACTGGGTAGAAAACTACTTGAGGGTTTTGCTTTCAGGACCTATGTGCAGCCTGCGTGCACAGGGCAGGAGAAGGAGGTGAGAACCTGCCCTGGGGTGCTCTCTGCATTAGTATTGTGAGTACTGGATTATTGAGAGAGTCTGCGATGGTGGCAGGAGGTGAGCAGAATGGGGGAGAAGCAGAGTGGGAAAGCAGAGCAGCCAACTGAAGCATGATATTAGAAAAAAAAGTTCCCAGGACTCCAGATGCCTTCATGGAATCAACAAAGAGCAGTTCTTCAAGGAAAACGCTATAAAAAAAAGCGTTTGGGATTCCTTCAAATGGGACTGATGCAGGCTTGCCAAAAATGGTTGCTGTCTTTTGTTCTCTAAATAACTGGAAAAGCTGCCCAGGCATGGGTATTACTAAGCAGCCTACATTTTATAGATTTGCCCCTGATTCTTAACAGAATCCTTGTCAGGCTACATGCTCATGCGTGGGCGTGTATGTACACACATGTGTGCATGAATGTGCATATGTGAACGAGTCACAGATGGCATAAAAGAGTTTGGTTTATGAGGAAGTCACTTGTACATGGACATTGGGGGCCACTGAGGGAATCAGACACGTGTTTAAGCCCCATTTTTCTAAAGCTCTAGACTCGGAGACGGGTTTTCGAATGTGGCCATCTACATTGGTTTTCCTTATGCAATACAAACAGACACATGATGTAAATTTGGGGCTGCCTCTCCCTAGCGGATGTTGGCATCATCTTCCCACCACCCCCATGTTTAGAAACCCCCTCCAACATTCAACATTGGCAGTGAGTGCATTTCCTTCCCATCTCTGCTAGCTCCAGTGTCCCGCAGGAGGCAAGACCCAAATGTTCAAGTCTCGTATACCCTCGGCTCCCACAAGGCAGGTCTCTGCCTGAGGGGCCACCGATCCTGACTAATCCCCGTGCAAGGACCACCAACCTCTGAGGAGGACTGGAAGTGACTCCTTTCAGGGCCCCTCAATGCTTCTCCCTTAAATTGGCCAGAAGGGGTCACTGCTGTTGAATGACACAGGTCTCCATCCCTCCCAGAGTTGAGGCTGCAGTTCGGGATCGCTCCTAGCCCCTGCTCATGGAGTGAGAAGCAGAATCCAAGGATTAAACCCTAGTCTTCGGCCCACGCATGCCCGTTTGCTGCTGAGAGAGTTTAAGCAAGCAGAGATCCCCCAGGTGTGGTCTGAGTGATGCCCCGAAATCTCTTTATGCCTCTACACATGGCAGCCTTGCCTGCAGATAAGATTCTATTGAAGGAGCAGCTGACATCGTGTGGGGTGTTTAGCTGATGGGGGGACAAAGATGCCATCAGACAAGCCCGAGGATGCTTAGCACTGAGCATCCAGTCAACAATAGCCCAAATACACGCATGTGCATGTGGTCACCTGGCCCATCTCCCATCCACCTGTGCATTTTACTTCTCTGTAATAACTCTGGCTGCCTAGTGTGACCATAGGGTGGAAATCTGACTCTCGCTTTCAATTACTCCTTGAGCCTTACCACCACCAAAGGATCTCTGGGTCATTAAAACAAAACAAAACAAAACAAAAAACCTTCTCAACATTTGACTCATCCACCCAAATTGCAGTCCATGGTTTTGAAGGACAGGGACATAACAAACTCGAAAAAGAGGAAAGAAAATAAAGCCTAAAGCGAAATGCTCTTTAAAATAAAATAAAATGAAAATGATTTCAACTAAGCCAGGTCTGTTGAGTGTGGTCGTCTTCATCTGGGACAGACCTAAGTCCTGGAAGATCCACCAAATCCAGTCTGGGCTGCAGAACTCTTCTTCAGCTCTGAGGGCTGCAAGCGGACCATAGGAATCTGAACTGGCTGGAGGGAGGGAAGCCCTTTGCCATCTCTACTGGACATGGAGAGCTTGTTCCCATTTAAGGCTTGGCATGGTAGGTAGCTGTCATAGAGTGACCACAGCAGGTCAGCAAACATCAGCTGAGCTGACCTGGATTTGGGTCACAGCTCCCGAATTTATCCTTTCAACATTCCCCCATTAATTAGAGCTAACAAACAAAAGTCCATACCTAAGACTCCAGGATTGTGTCATTAAATGGGTGACCATGTGTCCCCTTTGAGTTCATTTACTTATTCCAGGCTATTTGTGTTTTCCAAACCAGGTGCGGACACAGTTTTTCAATATCTTAGGGAAAAGCTATTTTTCTTCTTTGGTTCTTCCCTTTTTCTTTAGTGGTGGCATCTTGGTTCAGAAAACACACCAGTGGTTCTGGCATTACTTTGGGCTTTGATTCCTAGAGTCTTCCATTTAAATGGCTGCAGACTGACCCCCTCAGCATAATTCTTTCTAGCAACATAGGAATAATCCCAGGTGGACGGAGGACAGGAGCTGCATCCCCACGACCCAGTAATCCTCCGGGATGGAGGATTGACTTGAGCCTGAGAAAAGTGAGCCTTCAGAAGTGGGGGCTGGGGGAGATATCAGGTAACAGGCAGGGGACAAATTTGGAAGACACATTTGGAAGAAAGTGGAAAAAGCTCATGAAAGGAATGCTCTTCCTCATGGAGAGAGGAGAAGCAGGATCCAAACAGGGGAGACCACAGACCCAGGGGGAGAAGGAAAGTGCAAAACGGATGAGGGGAGGATCAGATTTGTGAGGGAGGGACAAGAGAGGTGACATTTCTGAAGACAGAGTATCTGCAAGCGCCACCAAAGTGTCAGGATGCAGAGGATGGCACACATTTGAGACAGGACAGAAGACAGGACAGGAGGGGAGGTGACCGTGGGAGGGAGAAGAGACAAGACATGCTCCAAGGGCGGGGCCGAGGATCTAAATGCCTCAGTGGCCAATAATCCCTGGGCTGGGGAGCAATTTGGCTGGAAGGAAGGAGCAGAAGGACAGACCTGAGGGAACACTCACTGGTGAGGATTGTGTGCACAGTGCCCTGCGGGCAGTGAGCAGGACAAAGGGGCCCTTCCAAGGCACCCCCTTTCCTGGTCAAGACTCAGAAATCAAAGGAAGGGGTTCTCAGACTGAGTCCTAATCTGGGCCTCATCCTCCCTCTAAGAGACTAAGGTCCCTCCTGCACAGTGATTGTCCTGGGGGAGCCAGTTTTTACTGGAGGCTGCCTCTGAGAGGGGCTCCATGTTGGAAGCCCCTTGGAAGTCTGAGTGAGAATCAGGAGCCAGATTCTGGGGAGCCCAGGGTCTCCGATGAGGGTGCCAGGAGCTTCTCTATGCCACCAGACAGGCAACTAAGTGATGTTTTAATTAAACCTTCCATGACACAGCACCTGTCTAGGATTCCTGATGGCGTTTTACATTCAGGTCCCACTGCAGCTTTGCCTCTGAGTCCCTCTGAAGTCTGGCTGTGCTGGGGATGGCTTCCAAAGCAGGTCCACCCACCGCACCCAGCGCCCCCTCCAGCCTGCCTTCCCCACCCTTCCCTCCCTGCCCAGGTCTGCCACTGAGAAGCTCAGGGTGGGCCCTGGGGGCAGGAAGTCAGGCGCGGTGGGAGTTCAGGCCTAAAAGCAAGGTGAGACTTACAGGTACCTGACTGGACAGACTCAGGTTGGCAGCCGCACTCTTCTTCTTGCCACCAGTGCTGTTGGTGGCATTGCCGGCACTGCTGTTGGACGTGCTGCTCGTGGAGTTTTTTCTTTTCCTCCGTTTTGTTGTCGGTTGCCTTGTGGGTTCTGCTGCAATACGGAAAAGTGGAAGAAGATCAGTTCCAGGGCACCCCCAGCACCCTACCCCTCTAACCCCCCACCCATCCACTGAAGGCCTCCTCTCCCCTCCCCCTCTCCCCTCCCTCCCTCCTCCTCTCTTTTATTCCACCTTTCCCTCTCCTTCTCCCCTCCCCCTCCCTCCTCTCCTCTCCTCTCCTCTCCCTCTCCTCTCTCTCTTTTCCACCTTTCCCTCTCCTCCTCTCCCTCCCCTCCTCTCCCTCCTCTCCTCTCTCTCCTCTCTCTCCTCTCCTCTCCTCCTCTCCTCTCCTCTCCTCTCATCCACTCCTCCTCTCTTCTCTCCTCTCCCTCCCTCCCTCCCTCCCCTCTCCTCCCTCCTCTCCCCTCCCTCTCCTCTCCTCTCCTCTCTCTCCCTCTCTCTTCTCTTCTCTTTTCCTCTTTTCTCTCATATCTCAGGTCTGAAATCAGATATTTCAGACCTGAGAGATGAGCAGCAAATGTTTGTTTGGTTTCATTTGAAGGTCACCTTTAGCAGTGCTCTACCTCTCCTCTCCGCTCCTCTCCTCTCTCTCTCTTTCTCCTCTCCTCGCCTCTCTTTCTCCTCTCCTCTGCTCCTCCTCTGCTCACTCTCCTCTCCTCTTCCTCCTCTCTCCCTCCTCCTCTCCCCTCCTCCCTCTCCTCTCCTCCCCTCTCCTCCCCTCCCTCCCTCCTCTCCTCTCCTCCCTCTCTCCCCTCCCTCCCTCCTCCTCCCCTCCCCTCTCTCTCCTCCTCTCCCCTCCCCTCTCCTCCTCTCCTCCCCTCCCTCCCTCTCCTCTCCTCTCCTCTCCTCCCCTCTCCTCTCCCTCTCCTCTCCTCTCCTCTCCTCTCCTCTCCTCTCCTCTCCTCTCCTCTCCTCTCCTCTGTACTATCTCCCTGGACCCCATTTCTTTCCACTTTATACAAAACAAAAGGTCACAATACATTTTTAACACAAAATGTGTGTGAAGCCATTTGTCTCTCCAAAGTGATTTGCATCTCATTTTTCTTTCTGATTTTATTTGTAGGTCTATAATCTAGTCATAGGACTTGGGGTGAACTACAAGTAGTTTAACAGTTGAATTGAAATATTATTACTTCCCATGAGAAAATTTGGGGTAAATACTTTTCTGTAGTCAACCAACCTTCTCTTAATAACAAAAGGAGGGCTCTGGGCTCCTTAGGGGCCCCAAAGGATGAAAGAGAAACATAAACTTAGTTGAGTGAATCAGTGTGTAACAGAGTCTCTACCATTATGTGCTGTATCACAGCCAGGTCCCACCCATTCCCTTTCCCTGCTCTCCCTGAGAAATATTCAAGGGAAAAGCAAAGAAGAGCTATATTGAGAAAGTTGAAAGCTAAGGATTCACAAGCTTAGTAGAAATACCCATAATTTGACCTCTGATGTTGAAAGAATGCCTCTAATTTCAAACCCCCTGGGAAATAGTCTTAATATGTTATATCCAATGAAGTAAAGAAGGAGAATCTGTTTAATTTTTTTAAAATCTGGTTTAAAAATAAAATCATTTGATTTATTTTTGCTATTTATTTATTTTAATTTTCTTGAGCCACATCTGATGGTGCTCAGATCTTATCCCTGTTTCCACACTCGGAAATCATTCCTGGCAGGGTTTGAGGGACCATATGTGGTGCTAGGGTTGGTACCTGGATTGACCAAGCCTATCTGCTGTTCTGTTTCTCCAGTCCATGAAAGATATTTCAGACCTGAGAGATGAGCAGGACAATTGAGGGGGCGAAAGGAATGTTTGTTTGGTTTTGTTTGAAGGCCACCTTTAGCAGTGCTCTGTAATATTCCCAGGGTAGTGGAGCAGAGCTCTGGGTCCATTCCTGGGGATGCTGGAAGACTACATGATGCTGGAAATCAAACCTGGGGCTCCTGCACACTTTAAGATGGGAAGCATTTAATAAAGTATCAGAACCCATATCATGTCATCATGTGTGGTCAGAGGAGTATTAGCTTTTTTTTAAAATTTAGTATGTACTGTGAGTATAAAGCATTTTGTGCATCCATCTTTTCAATGTTTTCACAGCCTTAATGTTTTTATTTCATAACTATTTCATATTCATAGCATCTTCATTAATTTGGTAATATTCTGATTTTTATTTCTTGAATGAGACGTCTTCAGAAGCACCTGTCCAGCCGGTTAATAGAGAAGCTGGATAGGGTAAGGATATTCCTTTTATTCATGCTGTTTCCTAGACCTGGAGCCAATAGGGGGTTAGCTAGGGCCAGGGCTGTACAAGGGAGAGGGTGTGGTGGTCTTTCTCGCTTCTGATGCACGATGAGGAGGGACTCCTTTAAAGTCCATTTCAAAGTTCATGTTCATGAACCAAGTTCATGGTTCCCCATTCATGATGTGTCTTTGTTTCATTCATAGATATTTTGTGCCTATAGCCAGTGATTTCCACCCAAGGGCATCCCAAATCTTTTCAGTAGTGAGTTAGAGTTGCTTGTTCTAAAGAACTGGAAATATAAGTGTTCCTGCTCATGCAAAGGGAGTTGAACATTCCAAACACAAGCAAAAACAAAATCCCTGGGCCCAGCTAAGCCAAGCAAAAACAAAATCCCAGGGCCCAGCTAAGTTTCTTTCTTCTTTTGATTTCGAGTATTGATCTTTGTCTCTTTTGCTATGTATCTGCTTTCTTCATGAATTTTGGAGCAATACACCAAAATTGGCCCATGAGGGCCTCCATTTTCCACATCCAGACTTCTCTCTGTCAGAACTCCACCCAGCACACCAGCCTATTACAGCCCGGCTCATCAAGATCCACCCTGCAGCAGTCTTCTTTAAATCCGGCTCAGGTATGTCGGTCCAGAGACTCACAGACATGGGGCAGAGCTGCTATTGACTCTCCCTGTGCCCAGCTGCTCACGAGGTGCCCAGGAGGGATGGCGGGTTCTAGCCCTGGCCCACCACCTCAGCAGAGCCTTTGCAACAAGCCAGACAACTCCCCACTCCATGAGGGCCTCCATTTTCCACATCCGGACTTCTCTCTCATCAGAACTCCACCCAGAAGACCAGCCTATCACAGCCCAGCTTGCGCGGCCGCTTGAAGTCACGCGGTTCATCAATAAATGCTGGACTTAGAGATGACTGCAAGAGTATGCTACCTGCACGGCAGAGCCTGGCAAGCTACCCGTGTTGTATTTGATATGCCAAAAACCAGCAACAATTATAGACCTCATTCCGGAATGGATTGAGGCTCTTTATGTTCCTGGAGCAAGCAGATGCCCTTGGGCTCTACTAGCATGAGACAGGACATATGGAGATGTTACTGGGGCCCACTCAAGCAAATCGATGATGAACGGGAAGACAGTGATACAGTGATACACCAAAATTACACTCTTGGAATTATTCACATCAGTAGCAAGCCTACGTGCTATAAGAACCATTTAGATACCGTAAAACTCTTTTCTGACACAGGACACCTTCACTTACTAGCCAAGAGACTAAGTTTGGGAAGAATATCTGGCCCTATAATATAAAATGGGAATAATCTAATATTAAATACATATTAAATATTAAGTACATATTAAATTCATATTAAATAATTTTAAATACATCATATGGTTATTTGGAGGATTCAATAGATGAACAAAAGAGTTGGGATCATTCACTCATTTCCTGTAGTGGGAAAAGAAAAGAAAAGGAAAAGGAATGAATGAAAGTTTAATTTATGAATTTTAGGTTCATATGTTGGAAACCATAGGAGCCTGATAGTCATTGGTAGTGAAAAAGAAAGTAAGGCTACCTTAAACACATTTAATATGTTTGAAAAAGTGTCATAAATGGCAAACATTCCCATAAGAGAGGGATGCAACAGTTCTATGCAAAATAACACTCATTTTCTCAGCTTTCTAGATATATACTTGATTAAATTTACCATATTCATTTCATGTAATACCCTCGGCCAATTACTAGCAGAAGGTGACCATTGTATTTTGTGATTCAGAAAGCTGTGTGCCTTGTGTTAATAATTACTCTTTATAAAAATAATTTTTAGCGAATGGATACGTTTTGCTTTTATGATCAATGAGGCTCGACACATGCCTGGGAGTGAAAATGTATTAGGTAGAAAGACAATTAATGATGACTCGGAGCAGTAATTTCAGAGCCCCAGCAGGAGACTTTAGTAGCTAAACTGCATTCTAGGGATGTGAAGGAAATGGGTTCTTTTATGTATTCTCTTCATGATCAGTATACCCCTTTGATATCATATTTCTTAAAAAACAGAGAAAATTGTAGATTTTCTTTTCATCCTACCTCTTTCCCTTATTTTCTTCCTTACAGTCTTCCTTTTCCTTCTTTCCCACTTTTCCTCTTCCCCTGTTTTTCATAATTTATGTCCATTCTTTAAAAATTAAAAGAGGGACTAGAACTTGCCTTGCATGGGGCTGACCCTGGTTCAATTCTCCATACCAAGTATGGTCCCTAGACCACTAACAGTGGTCATTCCTGAGCACAGAGTCAGAAATAGCCACTAAACATTGTTGGGCATGGCCCAACTCCACAGTCAATAAATTTGTGAATATCAAAAATGGGAAAGAAAAAGTCAGTTATGAGGAAGTTAGCAATCTTGTCCAGTGGATCAACTACCAGAAAACAGAGACACTTGGTACTAACTTCACTTTGCCAGCGATAGTCTTGATAGCACTAACCCACTCATTCACACTTCTGCAATTGCTGGTCCTAAGCAGGTAATCAGAGAAACTGGAGCTGATTTCTGTCACATTTGCCTTCTCCACATCCAACATCAAGACTAAAATCATAGTCAGATTATCTCTCATAAGCTGCTTGATTTATAAGGTCATGATCATGTTCTTTTCTTTTCTTTCTTCTATTGAGTCACTGTGATATATTCTGTTACAAAGTTGTTCTTGATCAAGTCTCTGTCATCCAATATTTCAACATCCTTTTTTCACAAGTTCACATTTTCCACCACCAAAGTTCCCAGTTTCCCTCCTGCCTACTTCCCCTGTTTCACTCCCCACAACCTGCCTTTATTGCAGGCACTTCTCTCTTTCTCGTGACCCTTTTTGGGCCAACTGAAGTTCTATTCCTATCACCATATATGGTCCCTAGAACACTGCCAGGAAGAGATCCTGAGTGTGGAGGCTGTAGTAACCCCTGAGTAGTCCTAGGTGTAACCCCCACCCCAACCAACAACATTGACAGCCAATGACTCTTCCTCAAAAGAAGACTTGGTAAATGCATTTGGAATGAGAGGAAAGTAGTAGTGCGTACCTGGCGGGGCTACCATGCGCTGCCACTTCTGAAACAAGCAGGTCTTCAGGCAGTCTCTTGGACTGAGGTTGTAGGTTTTATGTCTGGACATCAGCTCCTGCATTGGCTCCAGTATTACACACAACTGCAAGGAGTTCAAAGACATCAATATCTCACTACTTGATTGGCAAGAAACACATTAGCAATAGAAATCAATTAAAATACTTAATAAGGTATTTTTCTTTTTTTCACTCAGTCTGATTTTCTCTACACAAGTTTAGAGAAAAAGAAATATTAGCAACACTTGATTGTCACTTAATTTACTATCAATTTCAATATCATTTTATAAGTGAACATGATTTATACACACATGCATGCAAGCACCATTCTACAGATGATTGGGTAGATATATGTAGCTCTATCTATTGTGGAGTCAAATTGTTCTTTATGGTAAAAGGGAAAATCTTTCCTCCACAGCTCAGCATGCTCTGAATTCTACTCTGTTTCTACTCTTGCTCTTGTTCCTATTTGTATAACCACACACTGAGACTTACAATTCTAGTTTATGTAGATTATATGGCAGAGAAAGCCATATTTTATAGCCTTGGAGAACAAAGTGGCAGCTACAGGTAATTTTTTTTCTAAATTCTAATTCTTATAAAGATCTGTGATGAGCACAATTTCTGTTTTATTCATGTCCTCATTTGTATTTTATACATGATGGGATGTCAGTAACATAGGCTGACATTTCTTCACTGTGAGAGCTTTAGCTGTGCTTTTGCACACATATGCCTTTTCCCTCCTTGGTTAGACTTCTTTGAGCTTCACTTTGGTCTATGACATTAGACAACAAAGATTAATGAATGAAGCAAGAAGGGAAACCCACAGAAGTTGGATTGCTTTTGGACTTTCCTGAATTTCTTCTCGGTTGGAATTGAATCAGAATAGGACTGCAAGGAGTACAATAACCAGAGGACAAAGACCCCACCTTGAAATGATATATCCATTACTTCTGCAAGTATGGTAAAAACATTGGCTAATACCTACTCATCTTAAGGATAAAGCCATTTATATTGTACCACAGTTCAGGGGTGTGAACACTCTCCTCATGAAGACTGAGCTGAATATTTCTCTAGAGTTTTCTCAGGGAAACTGGTTCTTGCTGATCCATGTATGAATTCATTCATGCCCTGTCATAAGCTGTTTTCCAATTCTGTCTTTCCCATTTGACCCAGAACTTTGAATGCCAAGACACTGTGTGTCCCTGTGTTCCCAGGTTTGATTTAAATGATGAGATACTTTTAAGGAGGATTTCTTACACAGAGCAGAATGTCTATTCTGGTCAGTGTTTCTCAAAGCATAGTCTAAGGAATATGTCCAAAGTTTCACTTTGGACTCCACTGAACCTGCTTTAAAAAAAAGCAGTACTGCCATGTATTTCTGATAAATATTCAAGGGTGAGGCTCATTGCCTCACATGTAAGACTTTAGGACAGGTAAATATGGAGATTAAGATTAAGATTCTAAGCACTTCTAGTTTTCCTCTCACTCTTTCCCCCTTTATTTCACTTTGCCATGGCCATTTGCTACATTCAAGTCCAATAGAGTTACACTTCTAGGAAAATCCTGACTCCATTTAGTGGCCAACAATAATTTCCTTCCATTTATAACTTCTCTGGAATAAGATTGCTCAATGCCTAAATAACACGTTTGCAATATGAGAGAGAGGACTCAGCACTAGTGAATTCGACTGTGAAGTAACAAGACTGCCACCAGGTATGATACAGCTTCACTCCGCAGCTCTTCTGTCTCATCTTGGAATACTACAAGACTAACAATGAGAAACTGAATCCAGAGAGAGGCATGTGTGTAACTAACTTTGTATTTCAACACAGTGAAGACTATGTTTGTATTGTTCTTTCTGAATTCCTCATGGTAAGTCAAGGTCAAGTAAACTATAGGCAATCTCAAGCCTTTCCCAGATTCAGGTGCTCACCTAAACTACCAGCATGAGATTCTACCAACTTCTCCACAGAGGTAGGAGTGGACTTTTCAACCATGAAGAAATACTGCTAGACTCATAGGGTCAGATGATGTTTGCATTTATTATTAAATGAGAAGAGTAAGAAAGTCTCTAGAGAAAGGAACCTGGGAGTAATTTTTCTAAATTTTATTTTATTGAATCACTGTGCGATGGGCCATTACAAAGTTGTTCATGATTGGGTCTCAGTCATAAAATTGAGAAGTTTCTGAATCTCAAAATATTTTTTCAATTAAAAAACAACCTTTAAAAGATTTCTTTTGGGTTCATTCCCTATACATGAGAAAGCAACTCACAATGGATATAAGCTATGTCTGTGGCATGAAAACACCATGAACTTAGAAGTCCAGAGATCTAGGTCCGGATTTTGCCTCTTTCACTTCATGTAGCCTTGGGTGAGAGATAAATCATGCAAAGTCTCAGTTCACCTATGACACAATATTCTGGTGCTAAGAATTTGAGATGAATGTCTGACATATGTGTTCAACAAATAGTAGATATGACTATACATTAGCAAGCACAGCAAAGATTGCAAAACAAACCACATTTCTATTACTGTCAATCAACACGCACTTATTCAGACACTCTGCCTAGGTGCTGGGGACACAATGAAAATAGTCTCTGCTTTCAGAACTTAACCCCTTAAAAATGACTGAGGCACCTTAAGCAAACTACCCTGTGTTTACATTTCAGGCAACTTAGGAAATCACCCACCTCTGAAACAAGTGTTTTTCCTTCTATGACAAGATGATGGCTCAAAGCTATCAGCATTGTGCATGTTAAGAAATGGTCTAACATGATCAGGAGCTCATTATTTTCTTTGCATTTGGTATTTCTTGGACAAAACTTTTTTTTCAGGTGTTAATTCCTCAGGATATATTCATTTCCTTTCATGCAAAAAGATCTCCTTACTGTAACCCCCTAGCCCCCACCAAAGGAGTTTGCAAGTCCGCATACTAATCAGGAATCCCTAGAGCCATTTCTTCAGTGGAGGTTCACAGCTAGAGCCTCAGCCCTTTCCTACTCAAGCATGCAAAATTCAAGTCTTGCTTATTCTGCTTGGAGCTGTGAGGTTTTGCCAGGCTGCATGCTGTAGGTGGCAGAACTAACTCAGACAAGAGCTGCCTTTCCCAGCAACAAGCCAGAGCATCTTGGCAACCGCAAAGGCCCAGGGCATTATGAAATGAGATCAGGAAGAACGTTGGGGGAATGGGTTCTTACGGTCCCCAGTCAAGTCTTTCTGGTCTCATGATTTCTACTCTCCTGGATTCTAAGACCCTGGAGAATTTGGCAAAGACTGAACAATCTGTCTTTCAAATTGTATACACATTTGGCACCAAGAGATTTAGGAAATCTCTTCTGTCACATCCATGAACAACAGGTGAAGATTCCCCTGCAAAACTCTTCTATACACACTCACACACACACACACACACACACACACACACACACCACAAGCACACACAGAGATTCACATCCTCATCAAACTTCTAAGCAGAGAAGCACAGGCTCCTTAGATTTTTGAAGAACAATTTCATCTGCAGAGTTGGGTCTCCTACAAAGTTTCCAGCTGAATGAATCTTTTGCACGGACACATTCCTGCCACATCTCTGCCAACTGCAGTAGCCTGTAGAGGATTGTGGTTCAGGAGGTGCTCGAAAAAAAAAGAGTCAAAAGGGACTACAGGTGGGGCAGAGTAGCAAGATTTGAGGCCTCTCTTCAACTCTGAAATTCTTAAATATATATCTCTTCCCAGAGACAGGAATATCCCAAAGAAAATCTTTGGCCCTCTTGGCAAAGTTCTGAGGAAAGCCCTTTACAGATGTGGGGGCAGTATTGGGCTGAGCTTCCTCTTCCAATGGTTCTGATTTCAGTTACAGGGACACTGGCCATAGTAAATCATCCTTTGGTGTAAAACTGAAACTTGTAACCATAATAGTGATGTACTGAAAGAGATAATGAATAGATGGAGGAATGGATGGGTGGATAAATGGACAGATAAAAATACGGGTGTCTAGATGGGTGGATGATTAGACAATAGATACTTGGACATTTCTAATTATAGACAAATCAAGTGTTGTTTTATGGACAGAGGACAATGTCCTCTGTAGATTGTCTAACAAGAAAAGATTGCCTTCTCTGTGCAGAAGGCTTTGCAGAAGAATACACCCAGTTATGACCTGTCCTGGCCAGGCAATATGATCTTTTACTCAGTTACAGCCTTTCTATATTAACAAAGAGTCTAGCAAACACAAACAGTGGGGCTTTTGCTTTCATCTAGAGGAATCAGATTCTCCTTAGCTGCTTGCTCATGTGATCTCTCCTTGCTCATCTCTGCTCAAGCCCAGGAATATGTAGTACTTGTCAGAGTTGATTCTGACCATTGGGAAGAGCTAAAGACCTGGAGTTGGCATCTGTCTAACTCCAGACCAAGGTCCCTGTCTATTGCCAATGTTGCAATTGATCCTTTATTGTCTGTATATGGGTTTGCCCAGAGTTGCCATGTTAATACTGGCATGGGATTTTGCTCATATTGTTCTTGCCTAGAAGGGAGATCTTCCATCTCTCCCAATCAGCTTAACTGAGGTTGGATAGCTAAGACTGTGTTACATTGGGTCATTCATGCAGGACCCATAGTTGATTTTGTGTTGTAATGCAGAAATGAATAGTTGCAACAGAATACCTCTGGTCCACACACCTAAAAATAATGTCTACCCAGTCATTTGCAGAAAGGCTACTGATGCCATTCTGTACCACCCCACCACAAATTTATTATTTAGTAGCAGTATGGATGGTGACAAACTTTAACAACTATGAATATTTCCTCACACGTAAAATTTGGTAGTGATACATGGGGGATGGTGAGCACACCCAGTGGTGCTCAGGGCTTACTCCTGGTTCTTCACTCAGGCATCACTCCTGGTGGGGACTGGAGACCACAGGTGGTGCTGGGATTGAACCTGGGTTGGCTGTGTACAAGGAAGTGCCTAACCTGCTGTACTATGATTCTCACCACAATGATATTGATTTCTGTTGTATTAAAAGATCTTGGTAGGGGCAGGGGATTGTATCATTGTAGAGTACAGGTTTCATGTATATGTGGCCAGGTCCCATGCCTGGCATGCAAACAAACAACAAGAAGAAGAACAAACCTTGTTATGTATATTATTAATGAAATATTTGAATAAGGTCAGTGCTCCAAAAAGGAAATTGTTCTGATGATAAATCATGGCTATATCAATGGCTAGCCCCATGGAACATAGAAATCAATGTATGATAGGATTGGTTAGTGACTCTGAGAAGTCAATCACTTGCTTTTTCGGAGACTGAGGGGATCTTAAGACATAATGCAGCTCCAAGGGATGTTAATCAGGCTACTAGTACATGGCATTTTAACAGCTAATGTCTCCCCTAATAATCCATTTTTAGAGGTTCAGTGATAAGTACAAAATGTTCAGATTCACATACTAGGGTTCTTTTATTCTTCAAAAATGGATTCCTCTGAGTAAATCTGAATTATAAAGATATTAGAGGATTTTTAGTGATTAAAAACAAACTTTTTTTCTAAGGGAAGAAGAGCTTCTTCTAATTAACAAATGCACCACAGAAAGCTCCTATTAAAGGAATAAAATGTATATGAAATCAAACAGAAAAACAAAAGCAAGCAAACAGATGATCCCACCTAAAACATACAAGAATGAGTAACAGGCAACTCACTTGGCCTGATAGGACAAAATAGGAGAAGGAAGAAAATGGTTTCCCTTGGAAGTCATGTAATTCCAAATCATGAGATCATGGCTCAAGGTTCTTTCTTGATAAGATTAAGGTTTTGTTTGGGGGCCACACCCAGTGGTGTTTTGGAACTACTCTGGCTTGATGCTCTGTGGGGTCACTTCAGTTGCCAGAGATAAAGCCTGGCACTCCAGCAGGTGTAGCATTTCTGCCAGTATTTTGAACCACCACCCTGACTCCTGAATGTGGCCCCTGACTCCAGAAGTACCATCAGAGCAGCTCATGGGTTCGACTGCTTCCATCGGGCCCAGGAAGAGAGGGTCAAAGCGTCTGCTGATCCTTTTTCCTTCTGAGCCAGGGAATTAAACTTAACTTCATGCCCTGCCATTTGCTATGGGCATTCCTTCCCAAGTACTGGGATGATTTTCCTGTCATGTTCTGACCACCCCCATTAACCCTCCCTGCCAGTTAAGTAATGCAAGAATTAGACCCCTGCACAATGCTTTTCCAAGCATATTTATGGGACTGCAATTTCATTCTAGGACACTCTCCCAGGCTGAGTGTTTGCAGAAAATAATTAAAATATAAAACTCTTGAATTCATCAAGTCAAAATCAGTAGATTCTGCAAAGAAATTCTGCAGAAAATGCCAAAAAAATTCAAACAGTGGGGGGTGGGGTGGATGGCTGGACTTTTCACAAATTCTCCCCCTGCTGTGGCTGACTGGAAGATAGGTAGAAAATGGCCAATAGAGCAAGAGGAAAACTCTGATAAGCCCAGCTAGAACTAAGTTTCACTGACTTGAAAGTTTATCACACACCATGTATGGATAATAGCATTCCTCTGATTCGAAACAACCAGGAAGGTCTGACAGTTAAAACCTGACTGACAAAATTAGATTTAACCAGAATTTTAAAACTTGGTGTGATGGAAAGAGAATGAGAAAGAGAGAGAGAGAGAGAGAGAGAGAGAGAGAGAGAGAGAGAGAGAGAGAGAGATGACAACAGGATTAAGGCAATTGCCTTGCATACAACCAACCCAAGAACCACTTACATCCCCAATCACCACCCAAGGGCAATCTTGAGCCCCACAAAATATTGCCCCCAAATCAAACCAAAAAGCAAACCAAAAAATCTCTAGGCCTTAATGTGCTTTTTTTACTCTTTATAGTTTCTCTTCCATGCATCACTGGAAGAGCAGCTTCAGAGTAAAATCCGTCAGCCTGTTCCCAGGTTTTATTATCTAATAAACTCTCTGACTTCCAACAGGATCTTTGATTTTGATGGACACTGGCTTCATGGGAAGTTTGGCCAGTTCGAGACACCAGGGGGAATTGGAGACAGGTGGGCTACATCAGCTTGCTAAAACTGTCATAAGATTGTACCACAAACTGGGTGATTTAAAGCAGGACACAAATGCATTCATTCTCCTTTTGTTCTGAGGACCAGGGACTGAAATTCAAGTGTGGGCAATGATCTGCTGCCTCTGAAGGCTTGAGGAAAGAATCTTCATGGTTCTTCCAGGTCCTGATGTCCCTCCAGTCTCACCTCTGTCTTCTCGTGGTCTTTCCCTGGCCTTGTGTCTTTTCCTCTTCTTAAAAGGACGCTCATAATTGGGTTTCCAAGAAAGGTCCCACCTTGATGTTCTGGGTGGTTGTGAATGTTGGATTGACTCACTCTACCATGTGGGTGGGGGAAGTAAGTGATGACCTTCCTTAACTCCTTGGTCCAGAAAGTCTCTGAAAAAGTTACTGACCTGAGACCTCCTGTCTTTTATTTTCTTTTTTTTCCCCTTTTTTTGGGTCACACCCGGCAATGCTCAGTGGTTTCTCCTGGTTCTGCACTCAGGAATTACTCCTGGCAGTGCTCGGGGGACCACATGGGATGCCGGGGGTTGAACCAGTCTGGCATGGGTCGCCACGTGCAAGGCAAACGCCCTACCCGCTGAACTATCACTCCGGCCCAGACCTCCTGTCTTTTCAACCAAGATTGGCACTTGCTGATCTTAACGTTTTCTCATGTTCTCTTGGTTACTTCTCCAGATGGAGTGCTGTTTATGCATAATTTACCATATAAAATATCTTCTATGAAAGTCCCCAATTCTGAGCCTTCTTTCCTGGATACCCTGATCTCTCCCTCCCTCTCTCTCTCTCTCTCTCTCTCTCTCTCTCCACACACACACACACACACACATACACACACTTAAGAGATAAGTGCTGTCAAAAACTCTGTTTCTCAACCTTTTCCTGATCATGACCCTCCTCCCGGTGCCCCCTGCCCCGGATATTCTATTGGTTGGTCGCCTTGTCTTATGTTGTTGTTCCCTTTTATGTTATTTTTCACTTGAAATATCATGGAGTCTCATGAAATCATATGACCTCGGCAGTGAAGTGCTGGTCTAAAGAATAAAAGGCCTTGGGGGTGTGGACGGACTGTGTGTGGTGTGTAAGTGTGAGCATTCTGTTTTGCTTAGTCAACATTGGAAGAAAAGTAGAACCAATAGGATGTATATGTATGTATGTGTATATTTTCTTTAAGGACTTGGTCCACATGTTAGCTCAGCGAGCAAGTCTAAAACCCAGTTTTCCCAGGCTGGACGCTTAGGAAGGAGTCAAGTCCATTCTGGAGACAGAATTCTTTCTTTTCCAGGAAACTTTAGGTTTGCCCTTCAGCTGATTAGACAAAGCTCACTCAGCAATAATTTATATGACCTCATGTGAATTAATCACGATGATAAACACATGCACAAAATACCTTCCCAACAAAACTTAGACCCATATTTGATTAAATGGTGGTCCTATAGCTGTTATGTACTGAGGGATGGCCCTCTGGGCCCTTCAAATGTATATTAAAGTTTTAACTCCTAGGGTGTCTGTCTTTGGAGAGAGGCTACTTAGGAGTCAGTCAAGGTTCGATGAGATGATGAGTGTGAGTTTTTTTTTTTATTTTGCTTTTTGGGCCACACCTGGCGGCGCTCAGGGGGTTACTCCTGGCAGTGCTCAGGGGACCATATGGGATGCCGGGGATGGAACCCGGGCCTGCATAGGCTGGCCACGTGCAAGGCAAACACCCCACCTGCTGGACTATCGCTCCAGCCCCATGATGAGTGTGAATTTCTAATTTATAGTTTGGAAATAATTTTTTTCTTGTATTAAGACATCGTTTTTTTTCTTGGATTAAGACTCTACTATGAACAACTTTATTTACAAAGTTGTTCATAGTAGAGTTCCAGGAATACAATGTTCCAATACTAATCCCGCTATGAGTGTCAACTTCCTTCCATCAGCTACTCAAGGTCCCTTTCCAGCCCCAAGCTAAAAAGGCACATTTTTTTCAGTTGGGTTACTGGAGTTTGGGCTGCATAATGACAGACATGTTATATGTAAGTCTGTGGTGTAGATATATTCATGTAGCTCACCCATATACCATGGTACGCCTGAAGCTCTGCCCCTGCTCCTGTTACCTCCTGTCCTCTCACTCTCCCCCTTAATTTCTTCCCTCTGCCCTTCTGATTTTTATAACTAGAGTTAAGGGTAATCTGCATATCCTCCTTCAATACCTTGTTTTTCACTGGAAAATACTAAAAGAATCCATAAAGTGTCATCTGTTATTTTGGGAGGAGAAATCACCCCAATACTTGCTCTGTTACCCCATCTTTTTCAAAATCTTTTGGCTCAGACATTGTCTCTCTAATTTGGTTTGTTTGGGGGCCACACCCGGCAATGCTCAGGGGTGCCTTCTGGTTCTGTGCTCAGGAATTATTCCTGGCAGTGCTCAGGGGACCATAAGGGATTCGGGGATCGAACCCGGGTCAGGTGCATGCAAGGCAAATGATCTCCCCTCCGTGCTAGTGCTCCATTTCCTGTTCCACTCATTTTACAGATGAACAGTATGAGACTGTGAGAGGCTGATGTGTCTCACCCTTTCTAAATGAGTTCATTTTTATTTTCCTAACAGTTTATCGATTCGCGCTGATTATTTTCAGGGCCCACCACCAGAATTTTTAGAGTGCCAAGTTCTTTGTCCCTGGACTTTAGTCAGAAAGCAAAAGAAGGCTTCTTTGAGCATAGTTCCTCTTGGCCATCTTTTCAGAAAGGGACTGAGCAACGAGCAGGGGTTCGAGAAGCAACTTTGAAGCACACAGATTCTTCCAAAGCCCACATGCTTTCGTTTCCTCCTCCTTTGGCCAAAGCTCTTTCTTCTCGGCCCTCCCACAGTTCTGCATGGAAGTTCCTTGAAAGCAGGCTGCCGAATCCTCTTCCTGAGAGCCCTGCAGGGCCACTCCCTTTCTCCATGCCTTCACAGAACCCTTGATCTCATTTGTGAGCAGTCTAGGAAGAGATGGTTTCCCTGTCCACCATCCCTCACTCCTATCTCCTGAGAAATTGCAGGATGACATTCTTTCCTCTTCATTTCTCCAAAGGCAAACAACACATTACTCAGGAGTACAGCATCAAATCTTAATACCTGATCCATCTGATAGGCAAACTCTTCCCTTTTTCTATTTGTGCAGCAATCAGACCTTATCTCTGGTGCGGGCTCTCATTGTCCATTGTGCAATGAATCCCCAATCACTCTTCCCCTCTGTCCTTGGCAGCTCCCTTAGGTTCACACGGCTTTTCCACGGCTATTTGTCTTGGTCAAGTTCTTGTGGGTCCAACATAAATCATAGGGTTAGAGGCAGCATTGTGGCACTCTCATTCTTGAGTGCTAACTTGCCTAGGCAGACAGACAGATGTAGTTAAAGCAGAAGCAGGCTTTCAGAAAGCTTCACCACTGGAATAATTTTGTCTAGGAATAGTCTAACTCCTGAAAGGGATGGCACATTGCAAGGCTGCATGGAAAGAAAGATGCTAACGGATAGGATCCCCACGGACACTTTGTAGATTCATTTGATGGGGGGGAAAGCTGAATACTTTCAGTATACTGATCCTCTACCCGCACCCATTTTTCATTAAACATACAAGGTGCTAATCCAAAGATTTTGCTGAGGGTTCATTCTAGCTTGGCAGGATCATTTTGTGCACTAAAAAAGTAAGCAGAGATAAAGTCGAGCTAGGGTGCTGGGAGAAATAAGTCTTCCCCAATATCCTTCTCTCCATACTTTCTCTTCTAATTTTCCCCTTTAAATTCAATATGCTAAAAATAAGGTTTTAGGAGCATAACAAATTACATATTTCAGGCATCACAATATTTCCAGCAGGTTCATGTACACACACACAAATATACACAAACTCACCCACAGACACATATACACATACATGTTTCTATACCATGGCTAAAGGACAAATGCAGTGTTTCTCACAAATGGATGTTATTTTTAGAGCACATTGTAGGAAGTCTGAAGCATTAATAAATGGGCAAGAAGCAAAGAACCACAGCACATGGTAATATGCCAATGCAACAGCAAGCCTGGCCTTTAGCCAGTGAACTGTGGTTAGATGTTGCAGCAAAGAGAGTAAAAGCAGCGCCTACAAAGGAATGATTAATAAGCTGACAAACTTCTAGGCATTCATTTCCCACTCTTTAGTTCTAGCTTCATTAATGCTAGCATATTTTCAACTTTATTAGTAAAGTCTCAGAGCCTGGTACTCTTTGGTGTGTTCGTGGAGAGCTTCTTAATTCAGCTACAAATTATTTGGAGGTGAACACTAGATAAACATCTCCCCTGGTTCTCTTGAAAGAGCATGTACATGTCTCTACAACAGTTTGCATTCAACAATAGCCCGTCTGCTGCCCCACAACCAATGCCAGGGAACGTTCTCCCTCAGGGGGATTAGCATCTGGCTGGAAGCAGTCTGTTGATCCCTTGGCATGGCTTCTTGAGTCATGTTTGCTTCCAGACAGTCGGTCCCTCCCTATGGCAAACTTCTCTTTTGGTGAGCCAGATGGACTTGCCTTGGAAATCAACCACTTAGTGGGGTAAGAGGCAGCCAGAGATATCAATCTTGTCTCTGGATGAATTTTTTGAGACTCTTTGGAAGAAGATGGAGTCCAAGGAGCAATTACAGGGTGAGATCAGGGTGGCCTCTTGATCCTTTTGCCTGGGACTGAACCAGATTTTAGAACCAGGAGTTCTAGATCCCAGATTCCATAAAACTCCTTAGTTGATGACAAAAGAGTCATCTACAGATATCGGGGTTTTCTCCAGGTGTGTGACCTGAGAGACCTCTGACCTCTGTGTTGTCAGAATCATGTCCGATCTGGGTCATCAGGAGGTTACAGTGAGAAAAGCAAACAACCCAAATGCCCAACTACAAATGAATGAATCAAGAAATTGTGGTGTATATATACACAATGGAATATGACACAGCTCTAATAAAGAACAAAATCATGCAATTTGCTACAACATGGATGGAGCTTGAGAATATCATGCTGGGTGAAGTCAATCAGAAGGGAGTGGACAGATACAGAATGATTTCTCTCATATGTGGAACTTAAATAGATACAGCAAGGTAGCAACAATGGGCCAGAGGCAACCCAACTGGAGATCAAATCCACAAAATTGAGTTGGTTTGGGTGTGTGAAGGGAGGGGCATTGGGCTCCTTGATCTGGGAGGGAGGTGGGTACACTGGTGAGAGGGTTCACGTTGCAATTATGTGCACGAAAAACCATCATTAACAATATTGTGGATCACAGGCTCTCAAAAAATAAAAAAAAACAGCAAAACCTCAAAAAAAGTGAAATTTATAAAAAAGAAGAAAGGGTGTTTAAGTGACGAATCATGCCCTGTCACCAATATCATGCCCTGTCTCCGAATTAGAAGAAAGCCATGCGCTATACCAAACCAGAACAATGGCAGCTATGCTTTGAATAGGGGTACAAGTCAAAATCCCATGTGTGAGAGTATGTTAGTTTGCTGTGAAGACTCTCAGGAGTAGGATCACAAAAGCAACAGAGTAAAATTCCATACTTGATTATCCTTTCCTCTTGTTGTCTCTGAATCTGACTAGATACTTGTCTGTACTGCATTGGCTGGACAGATGGGTGTTTCTCCAAAATCCTGGGGACTCCCCAATATAATTCTGTTTGGGGGTTACCTCAAAATAACCATTACTGGAAAGTCAGAATTTTTTAATTAAATGCACTCTGAGGGAGAACAGATTAATGCCTCAGAGCAAGAGGGTATTTAATGCTCAAGGGTCAGCTTCCATCTGCTGAAACAAACTCTCTCTGCCAGCGAAGCTTTTAAGTATTGATACTTCCTGCATTAATAATACTCTAAACCACATCCATAACAATATAATTAGCAACACAATTCATATCATTCAGCATGCGGGGACTTGGTATTATTAATTACGCTTACAGAGCCTCGGTCTAGAGAGCTAGGCTCTGGGGTTAAGTTTCAAGGTAAATAATCCTCAGTCTGGAGCTGGAGGAACTTGGCTGAAAACAATGCCCCCCACCCACATACAGTTCTCCCTCTCCAGTGATCACAAAGGCAAGAATGGCTCTGATCACTTGACTGATCAGAGCCAAGCTTGGGGTTCAAAACCTGGGATGACCCAGGTTTTAAGCCCTAAGCTGTGATGCATGTGGCTGTGATTCCAAATTTTGCATGCAACAAATTATAACTAAAGTCCTAGGATGGTGAAACGACCAAAAGCCTATGACAAAAGCAATGGACATTGTGATGCTTTTTGTGCAGGACACTGTCAAGAAAGACACTTGAGGTCCTGAGGGCTTCAGAGTCAGAAGGTTCAAGATCTGGGGCTGAACCCTGCAGTGCTGCTTAGAGCCTGGGCTGCTACACACTGGTGGTGATCAAAGAAGCGTATGGTTCTGGGATTGGACTTTTGGGCTTCAAATCCTGATTTGTTTTGGTGGGAGAGAAAAGTGTTTTACTAGAAATCAAGTCCTACCCCATGCCTTGGGTCCCACAATATCTGGTCTTTCCTTTACCATTCAGGACCAGATTTGTGGAACTCTTCAAGCTCAGTACTGAGATAAGGGAAGCATGTTTTAGGAGCATGGTTTTGCTAAAGGCCTATGCAGTCCAGCAGAAGGAAACACAATGCTGAGATGTATAGTTGTGTATTTCCACTCCTCAAGCAGCTTCTCCTGACAACTGTTCTGGTGCCGCTTCAGCCTGGAACAACATGAGTTTGTGCTGTGCAGATGTGCTCTGTCATAGACGGTCTCTTAAGCAAGGGATAAACTCACAGTTATCAGTTCACCCCATCCAGCCTTGACAGCGTGCTTCCCCTTTCCTATTCTCTTCTTAACAACAGCTTCTCTTCTCCAGACTCTGGATCAGTTTGTTTTCATCCAGTGTAGAGACCTGGGGCTGGGGGCTCTATGGTACGAGCCTGCCTCATATGCATGAGTCCCTGACTTTCTGCCTGCCTGCCTGCCTGCCTGCCTGTCTGTCTATCTGTCTATCTATCTATCTATCTATCTATCTATCTATCTATCTATCTATCTATCTATCTATCTGATCTACCTATCTATCTAGATCTATCTATCTATCTATCTATCTATCTATCTATCTATCTATCTATCTATCTATCTATCTATCTATCTATCTATCTATCTATCTATCTATCTATCTATCTATCTATCTATCTATCTATCTATCTATCTATCTATCTATCTATCATCTATCTTTATTATTTATTTATTTAATTGAGTCACCATGAGATAGACCACTACAAAGCTGTTCATGGTTGGGGTTCAGTCATATAGTGTTCCAGCACCCATACCTCAATCAGTGCACGTTTCCTAGCACCAGTTCCCCCCCTCTCTCCTTTTTGCATATTGTGGCTTACATTACAAGGCCAGGGAAACAGGGGCCAGGAGGACTTGTCAGTGGTTGGAATCTACAAGTGTGTGGGGGAAGGGAAGAAGGTAAGATAGAGAAGGGACCAGTTTGACAATAATAGTTGAAATGGGAACACTAGACTAGAACTGAGTGTTGAACATAGGTAAAGGAACAGGAGTTCCTGACTTTAATTCCCACGGTGGCCCCACATCCCCAAGTATAATCCCTGATGACACAATAAAAATGTGCAAACACCAGCACACTCCAATCAAATGTTTTCATCCAAGCACCACACCAACAACAGCAACAAAGGGAAGGAATAAATTAAACTAAGAAATTAATACAGCATATATACACAGAGCATAGGAAATTGGTGGTCATTGGCTTCATGCTGCTAGGAAAGGTTTCAGTCAACAGCAACTAGTAGTTGCTAAGCTTGGGGAAGTCAAAGTTATCCTTTCATTTCTCACTTCAGGGTGAGACACAGTGCCCTCGCTCTACCCCCTTGCTTTATAAGTCATATTAAAAATAAACATTTAAATTTATTAAATAAGTATTTTAAAAAATAACTTGGCCAGGTTGGTAGAAACAAAGGACATGTAATTTTTATTTTCCTATGGAATTCTGGAATGCACAGCTCCGCTGAGGTCCTGACAGGGAGGAGAGTGAATACCCTGAGACCCTGAGACACTGGAGGGATTAAGACTGATTCAGATAGAGTACCTATAGTCACCACCCCTCATCCTCTTTCTGCCCTATGCTGCTCTTCACTTATCCATGTCTCACTGCTTCCCTCATAAACACCTTCGGGGCACTCCTGTTTACCTTGGAATCTCTCAGCTGGCGATGTATTCACACAACCAGAAGCTAGTGGTTTTTTCTTACCTCCACATACATGCAAGGAAACAAAGAAAGAAAAGGTGCTTTTCAAGGATCTACTAGACATTAGGTCAACAAAAGCTCCTAAAAAGGCTGAGATAATAAGTCATTTCCTGATGCAGAGGAGTACCTAGTGAGGACAAAGACTAGTAAAAGCTAGATAGCAATTTGATGTGAAAATCAGAAATACACCAAGTTGGTAAATCATAAAGCACTTGTTGACCACCACAAGGCATGAGGCAGTGTCCACCAAGGCATTACTCTTCACTATGTTGGGATTTGAGCCGTGAAGAGATGAGCATTGTAGCTGGGGGGTCTCCAACTAGACCAATGTTCATGTATTTCTTGACACAAGAGGATCCAGTATTTCCCAAACATTAATAAGCTGAACCTTTTTTTTTTTTTTTTTGCTTTTTGGGTCACACCCGGCAATGCTCAGGGGTTTCTCCTGCTCCTGGCTCTGCACTCAGGAATCACTCCCGGTGGCGCTCAGGGGACCATATGGGATGCCGGGATAGAACCCGGGCCGGCATGGGCCAGCCGTGTGCAAGGCAAACGCCCTACCCTCTGGGCTATCGCTCGGGCCCCAGCTGAACCATTTTTTAGATTAAACAGCCATGTTTTTAAAGATAACAATCATGGCAATTTTCTGTGGTTCAACTGAACATCTTGTTGCCAAATTCTTTGCACATGAAGTTCTATTTTTGAAGAACAGTTTATAAAATGTGAAGATAAATATTTTTCAAACCAGAACATAATATTCCAGAAGGAGGAAATTATCCCATTTTTTAAAATCTGTATCCCAGCTCTACTTCTAGACCAGCAGCCATACAATACAACCTTTTAAAATCCAGCAAATATTGATGATCTTTACTAGGAAAAAGATGTACCTATAGATAACTGAAATGTTTCTAGGCCATCCATTATAAAGTCAAAGGTAAATATATGGGAAAAATAGAAGCGGCGTTCACAACAGACTCAGGTCTATGGGCTGATTTCCAGTGTCTATTCCACCAATCCCAGAGCCCAGGGCCCAACAGAACATGAAGACTCATGGTAGAGGGAGAAATTATTCAGACAAAGCACATGTTGCATTCTATGCCAGTCTCACATCTTCTCAAAGAGGCACATCACTTCCATTTTTTGACAGGATGGAAACACCAGTTTTCCTTCCTTCCTTCCTTCCTTCCTTCCTTCCTTCCTTCCTTCCTTCCTTCCTTCCTTCCTTCCTTCCTTCCTTCCTTCCTTCCTTCCTTCCTTCCTTCCTTCCTTCTTTCTCCTTCCTTCCTTCCTTCCTTCTTCCTTCCTTCTTTCTTCCTTTCTTTCTTCCCTCCCTCCTTTTTCTTTCTCTTTCTTTCTTTCTTTCTTTCTTTCTTTCTTTCTTTCTTTCTTTCTTTCTTTCTTTCTGTCTGTCTTTCTTTCTGTCTTTCTTTCTTTTCTTTCTTTCTTTCTTTCTTTCTTTCTTTCTTTCTTTCTTTCTTTCTCTCTCTCTTTCTTTCTCCCTCTATTTTCTTTTCTTTTCTTTTTTTTTTTCTTTTTTTCTTTTCTTTATTCTTCTGACCCATGAAGTAAGAAATCCATGGGAGAGTTTTACAAGGATAGGAAGGAGAGAGTTGAGTTTCCACCAAGCAACAATTATTTTTCTAAACTGCTTCCTTTTGCATCAAGATTGAGGCACAGACAATTTTCTGGGGCAGGAAAATGACAAAAACAGTGTGTGTGTGTGTGTGTGTGTGTGTGTGTGTGTGTGTGTGTGTGTGTGTAACATACTGGAAGAACAGTTTCTTTATAAATCCATACCAGGAGTGGAGTCCTTTTCCTGTCTTTACTGAGATGTTAGCTCCTGGAAGAGCACAAGGTTCTGGGCTCACATAAAACTCAGGCAGGATACTTGCCTCTCCTTCTGGTGTTTGTGGGTGCAGATCATAACAGCTGATAAACGGCTCTCAGGAGTGGTATGGTTCCCAATTTTCTTCTTGAGAGGCAAATCAGTGAGGGAAGTCCTTCTCTTTATGGCTACTGAAAGCAAGTGCAGCTATAAGGTGCCATAGAGGTCCCAGCTGATCAGTGCTAGAGGGGAAACTAAAATCCAGGTTCTGATTGACACAGGTTTGACGCCCCAACTCACTTAGCTGTCTTCAGTTTAGAACCAGAAGTCACATATTTCTTAGGGAGTTTGCTCAAAGGAGAGGGAAAATGAATAGTTCTGTCCTTGTGGGAAACTCAATTGGGCTTAGACCATGTGTCACTGTGTCCCAGTAACCTCTGGGCTTTAGGTTGAGAGTTGATCAGACATGAGGGTGACCCAGGGGCTGGATATGGCTGGGAGCATACCCAGCCTCAGAGCAGACCTCAGGGGTTCTTCTGCCCTGTCTTTGACAGTGTCATACTGGAAGTCATGTTTCTTTGACTTGTGCCCTGTGGGTCTTGTCTCTCGTCTTAATGCAGCAGAGAAGAAAAGTGTAATGACTGCAAGGGACGTGGACCAAACGTCTAAACAACAAATGCTGCTCTGCGCCCTGCAGTCTCAGCCTCCAGGAGGCGTTAGGAATAAAGGCTGAGCTGGTAAGCTGGACTGAAGAGCGTTGGGTCTGTGAAATGAAAAATCCCTGCTGTGTGCCCAGAGGCTTCCAATCCTTCTGCACAGCCCTTTCCTTTTATATCTGCTGGAAGGAAACCAGAAAAGTCCAAGAAACAAAAAACAAAATAATAATAAATAAATAAATCAATAAATCATGGCAGCAAATATTCAGCAGGAGAGGAGAGTGTTCTCCCATCCTTTCCCTCCCCACCACCCAGCTCTGAAGCCTCCTGCCGGGTTCACCCGCTTGTTGACAGTCTAGAGGTGTCATTTACAGCCATGCAAAGGGGAGGTTTTAGACTCAGCCACACAATTGTGGATGGGTCACCTTGGGCAAAATTCTTCCTCCAAAATTTAGCTTCCTCACATGAAAAATGCCAGCTCGGAAGTTTGGACCAGTCACCGCTCAGTCACTGATTCATTTATTCCTCTGTCCATTTATTGAACACTTGCTGTGGACCAAGAGCTCTTCCTGAGAATGTGGTGTGATGCATTTTCACTTCATCATCAAGACAATCCAGAGCGCCTCCCTTTCATTCTCCTCATGTTGCAGATGAAAAGGCCAGAGGTCAGGAAGAATGAGGTGACCTGACTGAGGCTATTCAACTATCAGTGATTGGGTTGGGATCGGAATTCCTGCCTGCTAGGAGCCTGCATGAGACCCATTCCCTTTAAGGCTCGCTGACTAGTTGGAGAGGAAGACATGCGGATGGCTAAGACCATGCAGGTAAAGGAGGAACATATGGCCCAAATGACTCAGAGTTGGGCTCAAGGAAATCTTTAGTGATTGGGGCATTTGCAGCTGTGCTGTGAAAGACAGATGGGTATTTTGGAGGAAGGATGGGAGGGGATGAGAGGGAAGACATGGAGGGGATGTTCTAGGCAGAGGGAGAAGTTTGTACAACGCCAGAGGAATGATCAGGCATGTCTGAGAAATTGTCTGGACCTGTGAGGATGGAGTGTAGGATGTTTAGCAGAGGACGGAGAGAAAGCGAGGAAGCAGCACAATCAGGGACTCTGCTTCTCTCTGATCACAAACACAGACCTGGACTGTCTCTGCTCTCTCCTTTGGTAACCATGGTGATGACAGTGTGATGATGATAATAGATTAGATTTGCACAACACCTATCGGTTTATGAAACACAATCACATGCATTACACTGTATTATTTGAACCTGTGAAGCAGGCAAGGCAGGGAGTACTATTATCTTCTCTTTACAAGTCTACCTTCCCATGGTTTACATGTGTTAGTGTCAATTTTAACTCAACTAGTTACAAAAGGTAGTGGTCAAACATAAGACTTTTCATATGGAGTTCAGGAAACCATCAGGAAAGAATAAATTAGTCACCAGAAGCTCATCATCAGGTTGATGGAGTCAGTGTTCACCAAATATCTAAGAGCCACTGGCATGTCCGCAGGCAGTTGAATAGGAGACACATGACAAAGCCATCAGGGACACTGTGCTTTCCCGGGGCTGTCATTTCAAGATGGAGGAAGGTGGACAACTCAAGTTGGCATTTACCAGTGAGGGAACAAGATTTATTTGGGTTAAGCCAAATGTAGTTAGAGGTCTTATCTTTATTCCATCATAGTTTCTCTACCCTGAATATTATAGTTTTTAAAATTGCATTTCTTTCCTACCTTTCCTAGTCTTTATCTCAGCTTCACACATGCCTTGTGGAGAACTGAGAGAAATAAAAATATTCCAGAAATACCTTCAATAACTTGGTACCACTAATCTCATGTTTCTGAGGACCAGCTGAGATAACTTCTCTTCTTACTCATTTGTCTTCAAAGATTCTCCAATGCTCCTGCAGATAATGTCTGAATTATTGAGCCCAGCATGTGAGACATTTAGTGAACTACCTGCCTTTGTATTACTTTTCTCCAGCTCTCTCTCCCCAATTTCTTTTTCAACCTCATGGAACCACTTAGGTTCCCTGGGTATGTCTTTCAAGAATTATTTACAGACTTGTTTCCTCCTCTCTTAGCTGATTGTAAGTTCCTTGAGAGCAGAGCAGTGGCGATTGCTCTGATTTCTTTTGGAAAGAGAAATTATTCATAGGCAAGAAGAAAGAAATGAGTAGCAGACTGATTTTTTTTTGAAAAGGGATTAGGAGAAAGGATCCATTTATTGGTGGATATTTTTATACCCTAAGGCAACTTAGATGATTTTGTAATGATATAATTTAATGTCAAATGGTTCTCTGATTAGATATCTCAATCATTGATAATTTTTATACCTTTACATTTTTGACAACTTTTATACCGTAAAAGTAAAATATAAAGGTTTACAGAAAAAATGCATAATCTTTCCTCAATATGAAAGGCTAGGTATATCATGAGAAAAAGATAATCCCCATTTGGAGTATCAGCATCAATTAGAATATTGGCAAGTTATTGTAATTGCATAGTTATATGTGCTATGGAGATAGTGAAATCCAGGTGCTCACTGCAATATGGGTCTCAAATCTACTCTTCCTCTGCTGTGACAGATACTGTGGGCAGCAAACAGTTCAATTTACACTCCCCTGTCTAGATACCTAGGTAAGAATATCTTCCGACATGTTGGAAGATTCACCTGATTAATTTTCCATGGGTGATTCTTTATGAAAGCACAGTAAGCGATTGTTTCCTCCTGTCCTAATTGACTGGCATGCACAATTTAACCCTGTACTCTTTGACCTCCCTGCAACATATATCACATATGTACTTGTTGGTTTGCTGTTTGTCCACTCCATAAAATATTTTAAGACTTACAAAAGCAGAAATTTAATTTGGAGTGTACTGTTGTGTTTTAATACTATGTGTTCTGTTGAGGTCGGCGAGAAGTGCAAGGTTAACTTGTGCCCATTTTGATTCAATGCATTGCATATGGTTCTCTGAATACTACCAAGAGTGATCTTTATGTACTACTGGGTGTGACTCCCAACTCTTCCATCATCAAAACAAAGTTAAATTATGCCATGCCTCAGTTTTGCCAACATCCTGGGAAACTTTCTGAAGAACCATGATTCCTCTCCATTTTCCCAGGTGCTTTGGAGAGCCAGGCAGTAACCCCTGAGTATTGCGGTGTGTGATCCAAAAAGGGAGAAAAAAAGAGTTGACATCTTAAAAGAGTTTTAGTAATTCCTGAGTGGAGAGCCAGGAGTAACCCCTGAGTATTACGGTGTGTGATCCAAAAAAGGAAAAAAAAAGAGTTGACATCTTAAAAGAGTTTTAGTAATTCCTGGAGTGGAGAGCCAGGAGTAACCCCTGAGTATTGCGGTGTGTGATCCAAAAAAGTGGAAAAAAAAGAGTTGACATCTTAAAAGAGTTTTAGTTGCATCAGTCTATTCTTGCTACTGAAGTTCAGGAATTTTCAAGAAAGATTTTTTTTCTCTGCTCTCTCAATCATTCTTTTTTCTCTCCTAATAATAGACTCCATGCTCAGTCTATGCAAGATATTGTGTCAAACTTGAGACACAGCAGCACATTCCAAATTAAATTTCTGCTTTCATAGTTCTGAATTTTTTTATGGAGTACAAAAACAGCATGCCAACAAGTACATACATAATGAGTGAGGGCACACTCAGCTTCATGTGAAGGACAAATAACAGATTATCAGGATGGAGGGGTGTGGGCACATGAGGCTTTGAAAAGCCCATGAAGAACTTCTTTGATTGAATCATTGGAGAAAATACTGGAAGAGAATCCTGACGCACTCAGGGGAGAACAGATCATAGTCTCAAATGGCAGGAGCATGCTTAGTCCATCTACGAAAGAGCAGGTGGACAGAAGGAGGTGGGAAGAGAGAAGTGGAGAAGAGAGGAGGCAACTGGAGCTGAGACCAAGTAGGCCCTCATTATAAGATGAGGATTTTAGATTCATTCTGAAATGTGAACCCATTGAAGGGGCAAGTAGTAAGATTACTCAGCCAAAGGCTTCAGTGAGGTTGCTGGGAGGGGAATGGACTGGAGGGAGGAAGGACAGTGGGTGGTTGGTTTGGCAGTGGGTGAGGTAGAGAGTCATCAGATTTGAGGTACTTGGAAGATGAACCATATGTCCAAATAGGGGAAAGATAGCTGTGAGTTAAGGCAGTTATAGATCATGCCAACATGCCTGGTCTGAGGATGTGTAGGAAGGTAAACTTTAGGGTTGGTTCAATTATGAATAAGAGAAATGGGCATGTCTCTCAGACCTCTAAGTAGAAGTACTAACACATCGCTGCGGACATGGGACTGGAGTTTAAGGTGGAAGAGTAGGGAAGGCAGGAAATATTAATTGGTTGCCAACTTAAGAATTATGTTGAAAACATCTTAAGAATAATGTTGAAATAGGTGTAAAGTGAGGGGAAAAGAAATCAATGCACCAATTCCTGGGGCCAGAGATTGAGGAAAGGGTGACCAAGGTGCCAGGAGGGAACCCAATTCAGAATCAATGAAGAGGAACAAGGTTCAAGAAACAACACCAGCTTTGGGAAATGTGTTAAAAAAAGGGGTCATGAGCTATTTCCACCTCACCTCCCTCCCTCCCCCCTTATTTTTCTTTCCTTCCTTCCACCCTTCACTTCTGCTCCTGTTATTGAGATGCTGCAGGCTAGATATTTTCTGGTTCTTTTACAGAACTGAGGACTATGGGTTTCCTCCTGATACACTGCAATGCATACAAAGATATACCAGATAAAGAGATAATCATATCTGAGTACAAAATGCATCCCTTGCACTCTGTTATTATATTAATAGCACTGCTGGTACTTTCCTTCCAACTTTTACCCAGGGAGAATTAAACAGGCACTCCAAGTGAAGGTTCAGAATCATCAAAATGTGTACATGATCAGCATAAATGTCTCATTCTAGATGAATCCACCTCAATGATATATTTAATTCAGCCAAGAGCTCCCCAAAGAAGGGTTATTCTGTATTCACCAGCAAAAGTATTTCTGATATCCTCATGGGGACAATGATTTGCCAAAAATTCATGCAACCTTTTTCATATTAATGCAGAAAAACTTGAAGGTTATTAAGTCCATGCTCTGACAGCCCCTGCAGTTACAAATAAAGCAGCTAATGAGGAGAAAAACCACCCCTACTGCCTTATTCCCCAAGCCCCAGCCAGCTTTACGCCAAGAATGCTGTGACAAATGATACTTTTCACCTTTCCAATGTGCCCCTTCTCCGATTATAGATTTAGATGGATAACATGACCACAAGAGTTAGGCCCCGCAGCAGATGACTGCCTCTGGCACCTGCCGTATGCAATTTGGGGACATTTCCAAGAGCCAAATGCAATAATTGCGACAGAGTAAGTCTAACTCTGCAAGTGAATTTATAAAAATTAAAAGGTCTGAGAGGTAATGCTCATGGACCCATTTATCTCATTTTTCTCATTAAGATTTAATTGAAATGAACTCTGTTAACTGTAAGGAAAGTTACATTCTTATTTTAGACGAGGGAGATAAAAGAAGGTAATTTTTGAAGCATCCAAACGGAGTATGGGATCCACTCCAGGCCCTGCTATTTCAAGATACCATGGAAATTAAAAATATAAGCAGCAGCATTGAATGCTAGAAAACACGGGACTGCGTTCTGATATTTCAGGAGCATGATATCCGTGTTTAAAGGCACAATTAAAAAGAGTTTCTGAACAAACTCTAAAATGTGAATTGGCCCCCTACCATGTAAAACTAATTTAGAGGAAATGGAAAGTCAAAATATTGTCATCTAAAATAATTACTTTATATATAGACAAAGTCATTCATTTATCTGTACTTCAATATAGCATGTGAGAGTATTAATGCAAAACATACTCTTATGTATTCAGAAGAGGGAGGATGAGTGTAAGAATGTGAGAGGAGCCTCATTTGGGCTTTTTCAGACAGCTAACATGAATCACACTTTTTAACAGTTACCAGGAACTCCAGCTCCATGCTGTCCCTTTACTCAAAAGCACCACAAACTGAAAACCAGAAATTAAGCAAATCCACTCTTGTCCAGGTCCCTCAAATTCTCAATTAACCAATTGTGTGTGGTTCACTCTTGTCTGATGTACCTGAAATCATTGCCCATGCACCTTTTGCTATATGGTACTCTCTCCTTGGGTTTCTAGGTCTCTCTCCAGGACAATTTTACTCCTCCCTGCCCATAGTGGGTTAAATAGTGATTCTGCAGAGATGTACCTAAGTCTTTCCTTCTGGAATCTGCATATGCCAACCCTTTGAAAACAGTCTTTGTAGATGCTTTTATGATAAGGGTCTTAAGATCGCTGCTCTCACACTGGATTTAGGTTGCATCTCAAGACCTCTTATTTTATAAGAGGAAAGAAGACCAGAGACACCCCAGAAAGTGAAGATGGTCACATAAACATAGAGGCAGGGGGGGAGAATACGGGGCTCCAAGGAAAGGCAAGAAAGAGACCAGGCAAGATTTTTGCTATAGATATTCAGTCTCCAAAACGTTGAGAGAACATGTTACTGTTTATTAAGCCCTCAGATTTGTGATGATTTAATATAGTTGGATTTACTATTTGGATTAAGAAATGAATAGCTCACCTTCGACCTAAAGACTCTCGATATTCTATAGCTCCAGCCAGTCCTAGGTCCAATCCTAGGTTCAGACTCTCTTAGCTCTGGAACCTCATCCTGGAGTCTTACAGATACCTGCCTCTTAATGTATACATCCTTACGAATTCCTGCCTGCTTGTTGGCTCTGTAGCACAGGCTGAGGACTTGATATTTATTATCTAAGATCTACCTTCACAACCGACCTGCACCCTCTGTCTGGAAGCAGCAGCAAGATACTAAGTTCTTGTGTTATCTGAAAGCTTGGGTTTGAATTCAGGTTCAGACACTTCCTATTTCAAATAGAATGAGTTGCTTGTCCAGCTTTCCATCTCATATTTCATGTTGGTAACACAGGTTAATATACTAACCTCCACTCAGTACTTTAGAAGAATGTAATTAACTGTTATTTGAAAAGAGCCTAGTATACTATCTGGCACATAGAAATTCTTGTTTATTTGTAATAAAATAAATAAATATTTCAATTAATCAATCAATACAATGGTGGAGGTGATCTATGCAAAGTAGATCACCTCCACTGATACTTTTAGGCAATTTTATGAGTAACAGGTAGAGAAAAGAACAAGACTCCTTTTACTTAAAGATCACATACAGTTTAGCAGCAAACATGCATCTTCTCCAATATTACACTGGTACAAATCCCTTCACCTGTTACCTGGGTGTTTGCAACAGCTTCTTAATTCTACACCCTACCCTTGACCACCTCTACCTAATGTCAACAAAGCTCTAGTCTTGCTGTCCAAACTATGATCACTGGCCTTCTGTGCTGTCACCTAGAGTAAAATCATGGAAATGTCAGTGGATTTTCAGACCTACCCTTAGAAAGGGTGAGGAAAGCCACTATCTCATGGATTAAGGACCACTACACTCAGATCTGAAGTAGGAATATGGTAAAAACTTAGCGCTGAATGACTTAGCAGTTCTTTAACAAGCACAAAAATGTTGTTGTTGACAGGAAAGAGTGGATGACTTTGTTAGAACTATCTGAAAATTCAGGTGATGTGAGTTAGACCAGGTATTTGGGTGAGGCATCTTGTGTTGCCACTCTCTGGTGGCTCATTTCAGAGTTTATAGTCTGTAACACAAAATGTTGGTATTAATTGGAGACTTAAGGACTATCGCCCCTCGAGGTTGCAAGTGTGGCTGCTGTGCCCAGATGCATTGTCAGGTGGCAGACAGGAGACAGACTTGTCTACACCCAGGGCCTCTCCCCCGTGGACCCTGGATGGTTGATGGTCTGACACAGAAAAAGACTGGGCCCCCTGGGATGAACCCAGAGTCAAGGCAGAGCCTGGCAAGCTACTCGTGGTGCATTCGATATGCCAAAACAGTAACAATAATAGACCTCATTCCCAACAAATGGAGACATTTGGAGCAAATTGATGAACAACAGGAAGACAAGTGACAAGTGACAAGTGAGGGTAGACTAGTGTAAGAGCATAATAATTTGGATTCAGTTTTCTTTTTTCCATATTTATTTGCCCAAGTCAGAAATGATATTCCTTGGACTTTGTTCTCACATATAAAATGGGATACATTTTTCCCCTTAGAGCTTCATTTGCCCAACCTAATTCTATTAAGATACCCTTTTCCGTAGGAAATCTGCTTCAATGTCTTATAAAAAACCTCCCCTTCCTCTCGAATACCTTCTCACTTATAATAGGCTTTCATGTCTGTGTCTCTAATTTTAATTTGTTTTACACATCTGCCTTCTCCAGAAAACCACGAACTCAAGGAAACAACGAGTGTGTCCTTCTCATCATTACATTTTGTGCATCTATATGGGCAGTGTTTGCTGAATACCTAGTGACTACCTTCTCAAAGGAAAGTGGAGGAACTGTTTCCTAAATGAAAGTTAATCTTTATTTTTATTGCCAAGTGATTTACCTTAATTATGTTGTTAAATTGTATCAGAGTTCAAGAAGTAAAAGAAATTTAGTATGAAGAGAGTAGTCTAAACATAACATGGATCAGATAAGTGAAAACACCAATACCAACGTTGAAGGAGAATAGGAGCCAAACCCACACAACTCTTCAAAAAACAAAACTTCAGATGTGCAACCAACAATTTTACTCCTGGGTATGCCCTGGAGAAACTGTATAAAGAAACAGAGAAACTTAAACAAAGATGTTTGTAGTAACACAGATTTTAATAGTGATACCATTGCAAATTATCCACTTATTCATTAATAAGGAACGGCGGATTCTAGCCCTGGCCTGCCACCCCAGCAGAGCCTCGCAACAAGCCAGACGACCCACCCCTACTCCATGGGGGCCACTATTTTCCACATCCGGACTTCACTCTCGTCACAACTCCACCCAGAAGACCAGACTATCATAGCCGGATCATTGACACCCACCCTGCAGCAGTTTTTTCCCAATCCTGCCAGGTATGCTGAACCAGAGACTCACAGACATGGGGCAGAGCTGCTACTTGCTCTCCCTGTGCCCAGCCACTCATGAGATGCCCGGGAGGCATGGCGGGTTCTAGCCCTGGACTGCCACCCCAGCAGAGCCTCACAACAAGCCAGACGACCCCCTACTCCATGGGGGCCACCATTTTCCACATCCGGACTTCCCTCTCATCACAACTCCACCCAGCAGACCAGACTATCACAGCCTGACTCACGCGGCTGCTAGCGGTTCATCAATAAATGCTTTATTTAGAGGTGACTACAAGAGTGAAGAGTATGCTACCTGCACGGCAGAGCCTGGCAAGCTACCCGTGTTGTATTTGATATGCCAAATACCAGTAACAATTATAGACCTCATTCTGGAATGGATTGAGGCTCTTTATGTTCCTGGAGCAAGCAGATACCCTTGGGCTCTACTAGCATGAGACAGGACATATGGAGATGTTACTGGGGCCCGCTCAAGCAAATCGATGATGAACGGGAAGACAGTGATACAGTGACAGTGATACAGTGACTACAAGAGTATGCCACCCGCATGGCAAGCCTGGCAAGCTGCCGTATTACTGGTATTACTGGTATTTGGTATGCCAAATACCAGTAACATTTATATTAGGTCATTCCCATGACCTAATATAATGGTTTGAGGCTCTTTATGTTCCTGGAGCAAGCAGATACCTTTGGGTTCTACTAGCATGAGACAGGACATATGGAGATATTACTGGTGCCCACTCTAGCAAATAGATGATGAACAGGAAGATGGTGATAGTGATAGTGATTCATTAATAGCAAAATAGGTCCCTAAACTGTGGTGTATTCCTATATCATGATTCCTTACTGCAGTCCAAATAAATAAATAAGATTTATTAAATCCAAATAAATAAATAAATATTTCCATAAATAAATCCTAAAATTATATTCTGGAAAAGGAGCAAATTGTATATTACACTTATCCATTTCTATACTAAATAAAAATATAATGTAAAGCTGTATATAATTTCTCTATACAGACAGATATAAAATAAAGTATTAATCCAGGAAACAAATGCTAAGCATCAAATCTGAAAGTGGGGTGGGAACATGGAAATGAAAACAAGGATGAGATTAGTGATGCAACAGCAATGTGGTTATTTCACAAATCAAGAGTTTCAGAATATGTCAAAACTCTAAGATTTAAAAATGGTGTGTGGTTCTTCTATTCAATATAGTACTGGAAGTACTTACCATAGCAATCAGAGAAGAACAGGACATAAAGGGCATCCATATAGGTGAGGAAGAAGTTAAGCTATCACTATTTGCAGATGACATGATATACCTAGAGAACCCTACACTCTCAACCAAAAAGCTCCTAGAAATAATAGATACCTATAGTACAGTGGCAGGGTACAAAATCAATTCCCAAAAATCAGTGGCTTTTCTATATACAAATAACAAAAGAGAATAAAGAGATATTAAGAAAATGATCCCATTCACAATTGTGCCACAGAAAATCAAATACCTAGGAATCAGCTTAATGAAGAGTGTAAAGTACCTGTACAAAGAAAACTACAAAACACTGCTTCAAGAAATAAAAGAGGACATGAGGAAAAGGAAACACATTCCCTCCTCATGGATTGGGAGAATTAACATTGTCAAAATGGTAATACTCCTTAGAGCTTTATACAGATTCAATGCCATCCCTATAAGGATACCCATGATATTCTTCAAAAGAAATTGACCAAACACTCCTGAAATTTGTATGGAATAATAAACCCCCAAGAATAGCTAAAGCAATCCTTGGGAAAAAGAGGATGGGAAAACGAGGATGTACTACAAAGCGGTAGTAGTTAAAACAGCATGGTTTGGAATAAAAACAGATCTGTGGACCTATGGAATAGAGTGGAATATCCTGACAGCCATCCTAAAATGCATGGCCATTTAATCTTTGATGAAAAAAGCAAAAAGTACCAAATGGAGCAAGGAAAGCCTCTTCAACAAGTGGTGCTGGGAAAACTGGACAGCTATATGCAAAAAAAATGAATTTGAACCTCTGTCTAACACCATGTACAAAAAGCAGATCAAAATGGATTAAAGATCTCAATATCAGCCTGAAACCATAAAGTACATTGAAGAAAATATAGGAAAAACCCTCCACAACATTGAAGCTAAAGGCATCTTCAAAGATGAAACACCACTAACAAAGCAACTGAAAGAAAAGATAAACATATGGGACTACATGAAACTAAAAAGCTTCTGCACCTCAAAAGAAACAGTGACCAAGATACAAAGACAGTCCACAGAGTGGGAAAGAATGTTCACCCACTACCCATCTGATAAGAGGTTAATATCCAGGATATATCAGGCACTGGTAGAACTTTACAAGAAGAAAACAGCCAACTCCATCAAAAAATTGGGGAGAAGAAATGAACAGAAACTTTGACAAGGAAGAAATTCCAATGGCCAAAAAGCATATGAAAAAATGCTCATCATCACTAATCATCAGAGAGATGCAAATCAAAACAACAATGAGATATCATCTCACACCACAGAGGCTGGCACATATCCAAAAGGGCAAGGACAACAAATGCTGGCATGGATGTGGGGAGAAAGGGACTCTCATCCATTGTTGGTGGGAATGTCAACTTGTACAGCCTTTTTGGAAAACAATATGGACATTCCTCCAAAGACTAGACATTGAGCTCCCGCTTGACCCAGCCATACCACTCTTGGGCATATACCCCTGGGAAGCCCAAAACACACAGCGGCAACACCATCTGCATTTTTATCTTTATAGCAGCATTATTCACAATAGCCAGAATCTGGAAACAACCAGAGTGCCGAAGAACTGATGGCTGGATAAAGAAACTTTGGTACATCTACACAATGGAATATTATGCAGCTGTTAGGAAAAATGAAGTTATGAAATTTGCCTATAAATGGATGAACATGGAGAGGCTCATGTTGAGTGAAATTAGCCAGAAGGAGAGAGACAGATATTTGCATTACAAAATTAGCCAGAAGGAGAAGACAGATATTTATGTCATGCATTTATTTACATGACATAAATACACACACACACACACATATATATATATATATACATATATATATTATGATTCCAATATCCAAGGTCAGGCAAAACATGAAGCAGGAGGTCTTGTCAAAGGTGGAATCTACCACAAGTGTGTGGGAGTCAGAGGTTAGGTAAGACAGAGAAGGGAACGGTGTGCTAATAATCCTCGAAAATGATAAAACCAGCCTAGAACTGAGAATTGAATATAGGCAAAAAGATACACTGGATAACCTCTAAACGTATATATTGCAGTGCACAATGTGTAAGAGAAGAAAGAGAGAGAGAGAGAGAGAGAGAGAGAAAAGAGATAAAGAACCTGCCATAGAGGCAGGCTAGGGGAGGGGGAGGGAATTGGGGTTATTGTTGGTGGGAAATGGGCACTGATGTGGGGGGATGGGTGCTGGAACACTGTATGACCGAACCCGAACATGAACAGCTTTGTAATTGTATATCTCACTGTTGTATAATGAAATATTTTTTAAAAAATGGTGTGTGGTAGATGCATGATTGTTTATTACATTCATCAAAAAGATTTTATAATTTTAAAAATGATCTATGCTATGGAAATTGCATGTCAGCTAATTATTTTCAAGGCACCTGTGTGAAACAGCTTTTCCAAGTTTATTTAGCTTAAAAATACCTAGAACAAGTCTCCAAATCGAATAGTTTCATGAACAAACTTTTCAGCATATATTTGTTCTTTCATTTCCACTATTTTCACCCATATTTTAATGAAAATTATTGAAGAGCTAATGCACTTGAAAATACTTCAGAGCACATTATTTAGAAATAACCATTTTAGTTTCATACAAAATAATTTTCTTTTTTCTTGTTTTATAAGTCTTATGTGTGTAATATGTTCATTCATTCAACCAACAGTTATCTTCAGATGCTTCATTTCTGTAGCTCTGGTCCATGGAAAGAATGTTAAACAAGAGTCCTTCCATTTGATTTGGTCCTTGTCCTTTCTACCTTATATTATGGGTGCATCTTCTTCAGCTCTGTACAGTTGGCATCAGAGAACACTCACTCTTGTGCCAAGGACATAATATATAGTGAGCAAAAGTATTAGTTGAATATATCAATGAATAAGTCAAGTATTTCAGATGACGCTAACCTAATCATATGTGCAATATGTGAAAAATTCTAGTCTTTTTCTTCCAATTTCTTCTAATCTCACTTTATAAAGAATTTTTTCTGAGGCTGGAGAGATAGTACAGTGGGTAGGGCACTTGTCTTGCACATGGATACCCCAGGCCTGATCACTGGCACCCAAGCCTGCTAGGAGTGATCTTTGACAGCAGAGCCAGGATTAAGCTAGATGTGGCCCAAAACTCAAAAAGAAAAAAGATTTTTCCAGATCTTAACTAATGTATTTGATTATAAGCATTCCTTTATATAAATATTTTAATTAATTGATATACTGTTATTTATAATATTGTTAATGATGATATGCCACCCACACGACAGAGCCTGGCAAGCTACCCGTATCGTATTTGATATGCCAAATACCAGTAGCAATTATAGACCTCATACCCATGACCTGATGCAATGGATTGAGGCTCTTTATGTTCCTGGAGCAAGCAGATGCCCTTGGGCTCTACTTGCATGAGACAGGACATATGGAGATGTTACTGGTGCCCTCTCAAGCAAATCAATGAAGAACAGGAAGTCAGTGATACAGTGATAATGATGATTTCTCTTCTATGTAATTCCAATAGCATAATTATCACCAGTGTACTGGTCTTCCTCCCTCAAGGATCCCCTTTCAAGGACCACCATTCCAAACTCAGTTGCATCGATCAGTTCTCTTGTGCTGCCTCTGAATCTTTGTTGCTACTCTGCCATGTGCCTGTAAGTCTCACATGAGAGATCGTCCTATTTTTATCCCTTTCATTCTGACAGACTTCACTTAGCATATCAATTGGCTCCATTCATGTTGTGGCAAACGGCATGATTATGTTCTTTCTTAAAGTTGTACAGTATTCCACTGCATATAGATAACACACCTTCTTGATTCATTAATCTTCAGTTGGGCATTTGTGTTGTTTTGTATCTTTGCTATTGTGAACTAGTTTATTATTTAAAAATAAAAATAAGAACATTACAGTAACCTTTTCTCTTTCTTGAACCTTTAAAAGTTCGTCTATTAATGAACCTTTTCTATTTTTGGTCATCAACCATTCTAACTCTGTAGAATTCAGCCTCATTCCTCTTTCTCATTTTCTACTTAACATATCTGGGAAGTAAAGGATATTCTAAGACTCAGGAGTCAGCTTTAGAGATGGTTCTAAATGATGCTTTTCATTTTTATTTACACATATACCACAATCTTTTCTATTCCAAGGACAACAGCATTTTATTATTTTTTTTGAGATTTTATTTATTTATTTTATTTTTAATTTTTACAATTACAAAGATATACAATTAAAAAGTTCATATTTGGGTTTTGGTCATACAGTGTTCTAGCACCCGTCCCTCCACCAGTGCCCATCTCCCACCACCAACGTCCCTGGTTCTCTTCCCCCTCCCCAGCCCTCCTCCATGGCAGGTTCTTTATTTCTTTCCCTTTCTCTCTCTTTCTCTTTCCCTTCCCCTCCAGACTATGGATTGCAGAACATACATTAAAGGGTTGTCACGTGTATCCTTTTGCCTCTATTTAATGCTCAGTTCTAGGTTGGCATTAGTACCCTCGACAATTGTTAGCACACTGTTCCATTTTCTGTCTTACCTAGCCTCTGACTCCCACATGTTTGTGATAATTTCCACTTTTGACAAGACCTCCTAATATATGTTTCACTTGACCTTGGATGACAATAGCATTTGAAACCCCAAGTTCCCAGCAGCTAGCTACTTTAGTAGCCAATGCAAGCAATCCTACTAAGGAAAGCAACATTGCTGGTCACTCTCAATGAATTCTGTGTCACAGCTCTACAAAATTTTCTTAAAATGTTCCTTTAAAATAGTTTTCTGCACTTGGATAGCTAAGAACAAACAAAACAAAACGAAAAGCAATGAACAGTTACAGTTACAGGTCCTCTAAAGACAGATGGTGTCTATCAGGCTGAGAAAAGTGCAGCTAACCTGATCGATGATTCCCAGTCATTTCAATAAAGACAAACCTCCCTCCAGAGAGCCACACATGAGAACCAAGATGAAACTTGGAATAGCCTTTGCAACATTAGATAGCAAAGGAAGGTTGTTTATCTGGCAGATTTCACAGTTTCAGGAATCTGAAAATAAGCTGTTTTTGTAATCTCCACTTGACTGATGAAACCGAGTCACGGAGAAATGACTTTCTTTTTAACTAATGACCAAGAGAGTGCAGCCAGTAGGAGGCACTCAGAAGCTGGTACTCACAGTATAAGCTTCTGATCCTGTGGGTTGTGTTGGGTTTCTCTTCTTTCTTAAAAAGTCTCCTGAACTGGTCCTGCCTTGGCTGGTTCTGAAAGTCTTTTCTATTGAGTAACAAATGCATCTGGTTTTGTTCTCAGTCCTTTTGAAGACTAACCAGATTCCTAACAAGAGCCTCAAATTTTTTAGACTTCACTCTCTGAATTAGCACCCCACCATTACAGACATGAAATTAGTCCTCCATGGTCTATCTTACTTTCCTTTTACAACCAATTAGATAGATCCCTAGGGATTCTCACAATTAAAAATGTCTTGGAACTATCATTCTTAAATCCTTGCACTTTCTCTATCTTGAAAGTTCCTTCTCTTGCCTTGAATCTCTGTTGAGAAGCTGGGCAGTTTTATCAAACCAATATCAAATCAAGTTTGCTCAAACTTGGCTACATGCAGGTCCAGCCTAGGATGCTGCAAAATAAATCAGTGTCTGGTTGCTCTCAGAAGATCCCCTTTAATTGACTGAGGTAAAGAGTCTGAGCATTAGAATTTCATTTTCTTTCACCCCATTCCCTTCCTTTCCTCTTGTGGTTGCAATACTTGAGGTCACAGTGCGTGTACTATAGAGGTTGTACACTGTATAGCCACTGTAATTGCATGCATGCACACTCTTGGTTGCAGCACCTTGGAGATCCTGCATTTTTTGTTGTCATATAAGAGATCCCAAAATAGTGTTTCAGAGACATAGTGTCAGAGTTATTTGGTAGATAACTTCCTACTCAAGATGCTCAGGAATACAAGAACATCACCGTTCTTCCTGCCCTTGAATTTGCAGCACCTGGCACAAGGCTGGAATCTAGCTGACACCTTTCAGACCTGTGCTATGTGTTGAAGACTGGCGAGCACTTAGTGCATGCTGGGGCATCTTGTTTGTTACTGCTGAGTGTGGTGAGAGTATGCATTGCATCTTCATTTCTGTAATCTCCAGGGATTTGGAATAGAATAGGTACTCAGCAATGATCGTTTTGTGCATTATCAAAGCTATTATCAATGACTTTTCCTTCAACTTCATCTAATAACTTACATTTTAAGTTTATCAAAATTGCTTTTTTCTCCATCATAAAACCACAAACAATAAAGTCTGTTTACATTGTCATGAATACAGCTCCATATTGCCTAAAGTCACAGGAAAATTAATAAGGAAGTAATAGTTTTCAGAGAAGTGAAAAAATCTCTAATAAGAGAGACCTAGAGAACATGTGTAGTTAAAAGTTAAATCTACATGTAAGTATTATTATATCGCCCACGGCAGATGCTGGCAAGCTATCCGATGTGTATTTGATATGCCAAAATCAAGAATAACAATGTTTGGAAACATTACTGGCACCTGCTCGAGCAAATCGACGAATAACGGGATGTCTAGTGATCTAGTGATTATTATATACAATACACTATCATGAAAGAACTAAGGCTGTAGTAACATTTGTTTCATGGTATGAGTAGTCTAATTTTTCAGACTACCAAGTGTAAACATGCCCCTCGAGGTGTTGCAGGTGTGCTTGTGGTGCCTGGCTACATCGGCAGGTGGCAGACAGGAGATAGGCTTGTTCATAACCAGGGTTTCGCCCTGTGGGTCCTGGATGTTTAAAGGTCTGACATAGAAAAAGACTGGGCCCCTTGGGATGAACCTAGAGCCACAGAAGAGCCTGGCAAGCTACCCATGATGTATTCAATATGCCAAAAACAGTATCAATAATGGACCTCATTCCCAACGGGAGACCTTACTGGCGCCCGCTGTAGCAAATCAATGGACAACTGGAAGACAAGTGATACAAGTATTGTTACAGAAAACACTGTCATAACAGCTTTCATTTGAATGAGGTAATCTCCTTACCAATTTGTAGTTATCACTAATAAAATTCATCTGCAAAACGTTTTTTAAGACGGAGCAACATAAGAACATTGCTTAAATTTATATTTGGGAAAGAACAAATTATAGCTATTTGTCCATCTCTAGGTTAAACTTTATAAACTAGATCTTAAGAAAAAAGATCTAGTTATTTGGCTATAGATCTTAAGAAATGGTGCTACATCTTAAGTGGAACTAGTTCTAAAGAAAAGTGATCTAGAAATATGATCATATTTTCATGTCTAGATGATTTTAGAAGTTATAGTCACATTAAAACTGTAGCTACACTTCTTTTACATGAAGAATTTGCAGAATTTTCCTAAGTAGACGAGTTTTCCTCAGGACTCCAGACACTATACATACGCCTCTAGGTAGTAGAAGAGTTTTGTGTTAAAAACCCATACGTAATATATTAAGGACTCCTTAAGTGAATGTGCCATACCAAATTGTAAAGCACATTGTTATTCAAAACATTAAAATGCATGCCCTGAGATTTGATGGCACAGCTAGAAAGATGGAAAAGTAGTCTCGTTATTTAGAGTTGACCCTGAAGTCCAACTGTCTCTGTAAGGATAGTTCTGTAAGAACTATCTTTGGCCCAAGAAGACCAGAAAGTTCCCAACTCTGGGCTGTTCTTTGGAAGGTCTGCAAAGTGTTTCAGGTAGAATCCACAGCAGCCCCAAGGAAGAACTAGATAGGAAGCAAAAGAGAAAAAAAAACTCCATTGTAAAACTTTCTCCAGAATGAACCCTCTCACCCAGGCTCTCGTTTCCTTCCTCTTCTTTTTACTTTCCAGACTGCATTCCTTCATAATTATATTCAAGATTCTCTTTAGCAGATCTTTAGACCTATCCAAGCTCCTTATTTTGGAGACTTACCATGCCTCAAATATCTTAAACAGAGCAAACCCGAAAACAAATACACAAACAACCTGCACTTAGTCACACTAGGCCCCAGCCCTCTTTGGTGAGGAGAAGACACACCCAGCCTGTTCTGAAAGCTAACAGTGACAAGACATAGTTAATACCTTCATCTAATTCACACTTCTTATCCAACCACTAGTAAGTACTAAATATGCTAGATCGGAGTGCTAACTCAATGGACTGATTGCACACTTACCTGCTGAAGGCCTGGATTTTATTTCTGGCACTACATGGGAGTAACCCTCAAGCTTAGAGACAGGACTAGGCCAGTCAGGAGTTACGCACTGTCAGGAGGTATGCACCAGTGTGCACATGCACATGCACACACACACACAGAGCACTTTTTATTTTCTCTTTAAATAATCTTTTAAATAGCTTCCTGTTGTCTTAGGGGAAAATGATTGAAGTAACACTGACTTTTAGTAGTATGTTGGTATTAGGTGCAAAGCATCATAAACCTGTATCTGAATACACTAAATTTTGATCACCATCCTAGTCAAATTTCTATTGTTCACCATTTGGTTGACTCATTTTACCATTCTTACAGACCTTCGTCCTGCTTTCCTTATGATACTATTTTGTTCAAGTAGTCTATGTAGGGATTTTTTTTTAAACATTATGTCATCCAGCTTATAGCCCCAACCTCAGCTTGAACCATGTTTCTCATTTAGCTACTTGAGTTCGGACACATGAATCTCCTTTAATTTTCTTAATCAAAAAGACGTCCCTGTGCCCATCGGATCTATATTCATTTTGGGAGAAATTTCTTCTCCATATCCCTCCAATTTTCAATTTCCATAATGACTGCATTCATGCAACATGTGCATCACTTTCTTGGAAATTACTGTGATTAGAACTTCCCATTTTTAAAGTTATTAATCGAATGTATCATTCCTTTGGGTTAACCATATTAAAAGCAGGGTCATCTAAATAGAGCATGACCTAGAACAGCTAAAGATAGTTTATCAGGAGGTACACATAGAAATACACACACACACACACACACACACACACACACTCCTCCCTCACAGATGATTTAACAGAGGAGTTATGTCAGAGAAGATTCATAGGGGAATCCTACAAACTTTTGAAAGGCAAATTGTTACATTGCCACTTAAATTACTCTGAAAAAGAAAAGAAAAAGAGACAATTTTCAAAATTGTGCCCCAAACTAAGACACCAAAAAGACTGAGCACCAAGAAAGATATCACAAGGAAAATTTGATTGATTTTCTTTCTTTTAAATACTGATGCTGAAATTGTAAATAAATAGCCAATGGAACGATGATGACCAGTGCATTCAAAGTATGGCAGAGGTTAATCTAGTGGGGTTTGTTCCAGAAGTGGAATGCTGGCTTATTAGTAAGAAATCTATTAAGGTGAAACTGCAGAGCAGTCAATGCAAGGTATCAGTTTGTATCAGTTTGCCGTGGATTTAGACTGATTTTGTTGAAGTTGCTTAGCCTCTATCAATATGATTTTTCTTTTCTTTCAAGCAAGTATATTAATATCACTGGATTCTTGATTGCATAAGGATTAAATGAGTTGATAGGTGTTAAGAATTTAAAATACATGGTGTTGACTGTCATTTGCAACAAATAAATACCAATTATTCTTTTTCAAAACATTTTTCCATATTCATAAAAAGAAATTTCCATTTCCTAAGGCATCAGAAATACCCTAGATAAAATGAATATCTATTTTTAACTTTAAATAGCTCTTAATAAGATAAGAGCAGATATTACCTTAATACAAGAAATATGTCTATCTCAAGTTAAAAGCCATTTTCCTATTTAATGAAAAAATTTAGAGGCATTTCCATTAGTCAGGCACAAGATAAGGTATTAATTATCCTCACTTATTTAATATTTTAATGATGGTACTAGCCACTACAATTAGGCAAAATAAAAAATAAACATTGCAAAAGATGGTGAAAGTGTCATTATTTCCAAATGATATAAGTGAGCTGGAATACCAAGCGAACAAGCTACTATAAAGCTACTATAAAATCTATTAAGAAAAATTTAAAGGTGCCTGGAAATAAAACTAATATATAGAAATCAGTGACTTTAATATATGAAAATAAAATCAATTGCACTATAAAGACTGTATTTAAGATTATAAACAGAAATGGGTCACTTAGGTGCCTGGTTATCAAATAAAATGAAACCTAAACAACTATATTTATGTATGAACCACAAATATATGCTAGAACAATATATGTGTATAAAAGAGCCTTGAAATTTATCAATGGGCATGATAAATCCTCTTCTTTTCCCATTCCCAGTATTGACAAGTCCTCCTGATCCATGATTTGCCTGGCCTTGGATATTAGTATCTTACCTTTTTTTTATATCCCGCAAATGAATGCAGTCATTCTTTTTTTATTCAGTGAATATTTTATTTTATTTTATTTTGAATGCAGTCATTCTTAATCTGTCCTTTTCCTTCTGACTAATTTCACTCAGCATGATACTCTCCATGCCATTCCATTTATAGGAAAATTTCATAACTTCATTTTTCCTAACAGCTGCATGGTATTCCATTGTGTAGATGTACTATAGTTTCTTTATCCAGTCCTATGTTCTCGGGCACTCAGGTTGTTTTCAGATTTTGGCTATTGTGAATGGTGCTGCTATGAACATTGAAGTGCAGATGGTGTCTAGTGTTAATCTAGAAGTTAATAAGAGTCTAATAAATCCACTTCCAAGTTAGGTAGTATAATTTTGAAGTTCAGATAAAAATAAGATATAAGAAATTTATTTTCCTATGTCTTGTTTTTGTTTCCTAAGATTGAAGAATTGTTAAAAGCAAAATATTGATATACTGTCATTCTGCTAGAAACTAAGGCATAGTATAAAGCAACAGCAATTTTTAAAGCACTGGATGAAATAATGAACATAAAGATAAATGAACAGGAGTTGGGTATTGGATATGAACTCCAATACCTAAGACTTCTAAATATTAATATTAAATAAAATTTGTTAAAGTATCATTTAAAATCTGTGAGAACAACATGTATTAATCAAAGTATAATTTTCGACAACTGAGAATAAGTTTCCTCATGTGCTCTGCTCCCCAAATTCTATGTGGATATGTGATTTAAGTGTCAAATATCTTACCAAATTCTAAAGTGCCATTAGGAAACAGATATATTATTTTAGTTCAAAGCGGACAGACAACAAAAAGGAAAATATTTTTTTACTTAACATTCACAGAGACAAAAGAAGCCAAAAATATTCAGTGGATCAAGAAACCTTGTACAAAGTAAAAAATAAGTGAGCAGAAAAGCACAAAACCCACAGAGAATAAAATAATGAACTGTAATTTTGTTTCTATCACAACAATGTCTCTGCTGCTCTTAAACTGATAAGAACAGATACTACACTTGATCTTAGCCAAAAGACCAAGAAGCGATTGTCTCTGCTGCTTTTAAATCCAAAGCGCTGCATATAGAACAAGTCAATAGGAAAATGGATTCACCATATAAACAAGTAACTCTTAAAAAGAAAATACAGATTAATATTTAAGAATATGAAAAGATAATAAATCCCATAATAAGAAATGAATATTCACAATGAAAACAAATGGACATTTTCACCTATATTATTGGAAAATAAGAAAGAAATTGATAAGCTTTAGTTACTGAAATTGTTGAAAGTCATTCTCTGTACTGCTTGAGGAACGTGAAACGTGGACTAACCTCTATATTGAACAGTTTGAAAATTTCTATCAAAGCTAAAACACACCTTTTCTTTCAACTAAACAATTTGCTTCCAGGATCTATTCTATTCATTTGTTTTTAAGTTGACATTATACAAAATCAAATGTGAAAATATATTTACACATTATTGTAATAATAGACAAGGACTAGAAGCAACTTAAGTGTCCACCAAGAAAATAGTGGTAAAATAAGTGATGGTATATCTATGGAGTGACAGGTTCGCTTTAGCTGAATCTCTGCTGTGTCTATAAAGAACGCCCCTTCTCAACATGTAAAATGTATGCTTAGGGTATTATCATTACATACTTGAGTGTGTGCAGGTCTGTGCACTTAAATCAATGTATGCTTGCATATATATAAGACTATCTAAGAAAGAAAATGCAAGAAACTGGCAATGTTGGCTGCCTCTAAAGAGGAAATTGAGTATTTGGGGACTTGTTGTTGAAAGGTAGACATTTAAAGGTTTTTACACTTTTGGAATTTTATGCTATATGAATAAAATATTTATTCAAATATAAATAATTAACTTTAACAATATGAGGGTTAACTAAGAGACTGTGGTACCTGGCGCAGAGTAACGAGCTGCAGAACAACGGTTGTCTTTACTATTATATTGCTAAATAGGAATTTATGGTTTGATGGTGATGGGAATGGAAAATAATGGAATCAAATTGTCCACCCTAAATATGCGATTGTTGTTTTCTAAATGTTTGGGCAAATAGTGTGAAATAGTCTCAACTGAAGAGTTGACCTATAAAATTAGAATTTTATAAAAATTAAATTCAAACAATTTAATTTTGTCTAAATGAAACAAAAAGGTGATGGTGGAAATGATGAAGATCATTAGTTCAGCTATTCCTTGTCAGTGAGACCTAATTCCAAGATTTGGAAAGTGAGAATTTAGAGGGTGAATAGCAATAATGAGCATATGTATCATAACAAGCACATTACATTTATGAATCAGTTTAATGAACTTTGGACAGTGAATAGCATTAATTGAATAATGATTTATTTGAATTTTTCCCTCAAAACTCATTTATTTGAATTTTTTCCTCAAATGACTTATTTGAATTTTTTCCTCAAAACTCATTGCAAGGTTTTTAACATTGAGGATTTGAATAGTCATCAAGAATATCTTCTTCTACAAGTGACACTATTTGCCATCCTTTAATACAAGTGACTTTATGGGGATCACAGACCTCTAGAGGTAAGTTTAATTCTTCCATTTACATGCACTACCCCATTTTATAGAAAACCTGTCTCTGGTTTTTTCATTTCAAGGCAGAGGAGTCTATATGCCATTTTAGTGTTGAAGAAAGTGGCAGAGAACAGACTCATTAATCAGTAGAAAGACTGTCATTCACTTTACTTCTAAAGTAAACTCTGGTCCTTCTGTGTCCCATCTGTCAGTGAAAATCTGAATGTCTCAACACTCAGAAGTGACAGCAAATGGCAGGGTTGCAACCAAAGTGTGCAGGTTTGTAAAATCCATTAACATCCTGGAATCTTTTGCTTTTATTACTTGGGATTCCCATTCATGATCCAAACAGTTCCAAAATATGAACCCAATTTACAATCATGCAGAATCCAACTGGAATGTTGAAAGGAAGGAAAAATTTATTTGATAAATTCCTAAGGTCTCAGATACTTTTTCTATAAAAATAATATTGTGAAGTGTGTGGAGCTGCATCTCATACTTAGGTCAGGTGTTTCCATGATCAGATATCTGTGCACCACTTGGGCTGATAAGGGCCACTGGATTCTGACTTTATTTCATACAAATGGGGAAATAGGGAAGAAAGGAATATGATTCTCTTGTTGGAAAGATTTGTGGTCTTGTACAACAACTGACCTATGAAATACTTTGAGACTATGAAAGGCAATGCATATAAGTTTCTCCTCAGTAGAGAAATACTGCGCATCAGATAGGGAATCTAGCTAGAGATTAGAGAGACTGTAAGTGATCCATACATTCTATGAGTGCTCAGGAAATGTTTGTGAACTGAATGAATACAAAAAATCCAAAGTACCAAGAACATAAATAAATAAAAAGAAAGGAAAGAAAGTCAGAAATCATCCTCTACTAACTAATAAGCGGGTAGTTTTCAACCTGTCTCCAACCTCGTGGTTTCAATTTTCTCATTTCTAGTGTAGGATGTATTAATATTTTATTTGATATATTTGTTAATATTTGCACTTTGTATTCCTTCTTCCAGAAAGCCTTAGTAGAAATCCTCAGAAGTCACATTCCGCTTATCTCCTTTGCTTTTCAGATGAAGAACATTTATCAAATAAAGTTAATTACATCTTTCACCTGCACTCACAGACAAGGTTGCTTATAAATTACAAAGAACATCAGATCCTTAGAGGGAAGTGCTACATCTGGCTATGATATCAAGGACGCTTAGTGATTCTCACACACATGTACCAAAATTTTCTAAAACAATATTTGGATGAGAGGTTTTAGAAATCGTTTTTCTCTTTAACCATCCAATGTTTCTAGGAACATATCACAAGTTGATTTGACTTGATGCATGTTAGGGAAGAAAAGACAAGTGTCCAGCTTTTAAAACACATCCCAGTGACAGGTATCCTGAGAAAAGAAACAATAGCTGGGCACAGTGACGCTTCAAAGATAATTCAACTGATGAACATGCTACAAAGAAAATAAGACAAGTAACAGTGGTTGGAATTTACTACAAGTGTGTGGGAGTCAGAGGCTAGGTAAGATAGAGAAGGAAACAGTGCTAATAACTGTTGGATGTGATAATGCCAGACTAGAACTGAGCACTAAATGTAGGCAAAGGGATATACATGATAACCCCTAAATGTATGTATTGCAAGAACAATGTGTAAGAGAAGGGAGGCAGACAGAGAGACAGAGAGACAGAGAGAAGAGAGACACAGGAGAGAGAGAGAGAGAGAGAGAGAGAGAGACAGAAAGGAGGCAAAGTACCTGACACAGAGGCAGGCTTGTTGAGAGGAAGAGAATCTGGGGACATTGGTGATGGGAAATGTGCACTTGTGGAGGGATGGGTGCTGGAACACTGTATGTTGAAACCCAACCATGAACAGCTTTGTAATTGCATATCTTATAGTGGTATAATAAGATTAAAGGAAAAAAAGGAAAGAAGACAAGTAAGAAATGTGACCAAAAACAGCTAGGGTGGAAAGATCACTTTTCATAGGCTGGCCAGGAAATAACTCTTGGAAGAGGCAACTTGTCCTAACATGAGGATAATAGTAAGAGACTCCCAGGCAATGGTGATGAAGCTGTGATAATGGTTATGATGATGGTAATCAAATAGCCAACTATCTACAGAGCAATTATTATGTCTGAGGCTTCATCCTAAGCACTATACTAGAATTGTTTTTATTAAATTTTCTTAATAACTCTGTGAATAAGGAACTATTATTATCCCAACCTTACTGGCGAAAAATCAAGAACTAAAAGGAGATACTTGTTAAGGCCCTCTGTTAAATGCCCTGACATTCTAAGTACAGTCACTCTGCCATGGGGAGGCATTTGGTATGAAGGAAGAACTCAGGCCAGATTTCTACCAAGATGAAATGGGAGAGGTCATATCCCATATGGCCTTAAGAGGTGGAGTCTTTGGGAGATTTTCACCAGATACTTTTACATTCCACTGCAGTGGAATGACATATATGAAATTCGAGTAGAGTAATAAGACACATGTCTGAGTAATGAGCCTTGGAGCCTGGTATTTAGAGAAACTTGAGAGGAGTGTGGGTATGAAACAGCAGAGGATGAGTGACAGTGGTCACTCATTTTGCTTGAGTGACAGTGGTCTCCATTCACTATAGACCATTTGGCAAAGCAGCCTGGTTATCTCTGTGGAAACTACAGATTCAGTCCAGGTCTTGTAATCCAGCCCTAACAGGGAGGTGAATTTCTGCAGCATCTCAGAGCTTCTGTGCATCAAGCCAGAATGTATTTCAATTATAACCTGGCACTGTGCCCGCTGAAGTCATTAGTGAATCCTAGGGACTATGTGAGCCTCAGTTTCTTTATCTATAAAATGTATACATTGACACCGACCTTCCAAGCATGTGATGACAAATCCAAGCTTATGTCTGGCCTGCAGCAGGTATTAAAAAGTCACTTTACATGGCTTTCTCCCTTCTTCGGGAGGTGATAGTAGAAATTTTAGTTTACTTGCTTTCTCTTAATTAGGGTATACATGGATAGTTAATACATGAATAACGAGGTTGTTAAACTCATCCACCTCCCCTATTTCACACATTTGTTTATTATCTACCCACAGTAGGCTCCCAACTTTTCTAGTGATTGAAGATGAAGTCATGCAACATACTAGCAGCTGGTATCTTGAAAGAATGGGGAGTTTTCTGTAGGCAGTAAAATGGTGCAAAGGTGGCAGACACAAAAGTCTAGAACCTCATAGCTCAGTAGTGAGTACCAGCCACAGTACTAGTTATTGTAATCATAGTACCAGTCCCTGTACCAGTTATAGTACTACTTACTGTAATCATAGTACCAGTTCCTGTACTTGTCATAGTACTAGTTATTATAATCATAGTACCAGTGCCTGTGCCAGCAATAGCACTAGTTATTGCAATCATAGTACCATTTCCACTACTTATTTCAGGCTACCTCTCTGATATGTTTTTATGATCAAATAAACCAAATTTTCTCTTGCACCCTTCCCAGCATTTTCCTGATATGTTATACTCCCCCATTTAAGGCAAGAATTAAGTCTCTGCTCCCTCCTGCATTTCACTTTACAATCTCTCAGCTCCCCTGACGCACAGTGGCCCTTCTTCAGCAGAATGACAATTTCCCACCTGATCTTCGCCCTTGATTTTCAGTGTCTTGTTAAGCAACAATTTCTTTCTTTTTCTCTAGTGCCCAAGACCAGGAAATTGGTTCTTTAAATTCAGTCCCTCCATACTTATTCTCCTATGACTAAGAATTTTAGAAGCATCTGTGACTCATCTAGAAGTGTACTGCAAAAACACTGGTGTGTGTGTGTGTGTGTATGTGCGTGTGCGCACATGTTTGCTGTGTGTATATGTACACATATAATATATGCATATGTGTTTGAAATTTTCCCTTCTTGTTCTGATACCCATTCCCTTTTGCCTGACTATTTTCTAGACACTAGAGTGTCTGTGTTTTATGATTATTTTTACTTCTTTAAGAGTTAACTGCTTTAATATGATTGTCATGTGTACTACTTTTCTCCTTCCAAATGCAATTAAAAGTGCCCTTCGGGTATTCTAAGTTTAATTTTCTGTATGTGCAACATTCCCAAGGCTCTGGGGACGCTCTGTCTCCACTCAGATGAAGCCTTTCTCTGAAGACAATGCTGGAAAAATCTGAGTGAGGTGCAACAGCTTTATTTTAGAGGCCGAGTTCCTCCATGAGAAAGCACCCTCTCCTTCATAGCCCAACCCAAGGAGCCAGTTCTCACCTGCCACTACTGAGCATTGGCTTTAGTCATAAGCCAGACCTGAGTCCAGGGAAGGGCTGTTGCCCGCCAGCTACATGCCCTCCAGCTAGAGCAAACTAATGTTTATTTATGGAACAGGGATAAAGACACTCTTTCTTATTGATTTATTGAGAACCTACAGACTTCCCCAATAACTAATGATGGTTATTGTAGCAGATGGTCCCAGGAGACACTGCAGCTCGTCTCTGAATCAGATTATGCTACAGTACTCTGTGCCAAATCATATCCACTCATCTGTACAACTCCAATGATTGATAGCAGCCACCTACTATGTGAGTTTGGTAACACCTGAACTGCCTATGTCCTATAAGATAAATCTACTAGATGAGTTTGAAGGTTCTGGCAAGGTCCAACTGCTATGGTGGTTTTGAAATTGTTACTTTCATTTTCCAGACTTCATCAAAGGCTGGTAAAAAATGTGCAGACCCATAGACCGCCACTTTGATCCACACACTGCACTGATACTTTTGAGTGTTCGTAATATACATGTACTGAGAGAGAGGCAGGAGACTGATGGCATGGTTCCGGTCTCCCCAAAGCTCAGAGAGTAATGAGGGCTGATTATTGAGTGGTCTGCCCACGTCTCAGTCAGTTCTGATCATGAATAACTGTGCTTCATTTCAATCTCAGAGCAGGGATTCATGTCTCAGTGTCAGGGGTTGGGCTGGCATTTAGATAGGAAAGAAAGTTGAACAGTAATCCCTTTTTTTCTGTCCCAAGACCAAGAAAAAATATTTTGGTTGGCATTCAAACCCTAACAATTAAAAATGACCCTCCACCCCTCAGCAGGATTCCATATTCTGCTTCGGACACACTCCTCTTCCTAGTGTCCACTTCATGTCATACTACTGGGGCTCATGTTCCAAAGCTAATGGCTCAATTCTTTGGGGCATTGGACTCTACTCTTATGCTAGCAGTAGAAGCTACATGTGGGGGACCAATGTTCTTTAAAGTATAATGATAGGGCCGGAGCAATAGCCCAGTGGGTAGGGCATTTGCCTTGCATGCAGCCTGCCTGTGCCAGCCTGGGTTCGATCCCCAGCATCCCATATGGTCCACCAAGCAACGCCAGGAGTAATTCCTGAGTGCAGAGCCAGGGGAAACCCCTGCGCATTGCCGGGTGTGACCCAAAGAAGCAAAAAAAAGTATAATGATAATCAAGACAATAGTTTGTGTCCACTGGGAAATTAAAGATACAAGATCAAAAAATTTTTGCCATGGAACCTAAATGCATCCATGCTCAGTCAATGATACAGCTTATTGAACATTTTAAAAACCTTATTTAAGAATAATAATAGCAAAAGATTATCAATCACACTGACATCACCCAGGGAAACTAATTGTGCTCTTGTTACAACATTTGTAGTGGGGAGAGTTAAAACAAGGCTCATGTCCCAGGCTTCCTTCTGCTACCTTCCTTGGCAAATATCACTAATCAAGCTCCTCTATGTTTTTTCCGATCTATCATATGTTTAGAAGCTCAGTGTAGAATTCAAGGCCACGAACTATGGAGAAGAGATGACAAATGAGATGAGATCTTCTTGGCTTCCTGATAAAGTAATTTAGAGTTAAATGTAATCTTCACATGAATTATCATTTCAACCCTCACCTGTCACGCAATCACTATGATGCACAAAGAACATAATCATTTATGCAAGAAAACTCAGGCTCCAAGAAATAAGGCAGTTGATCAATATTACATAAGAAGGGGCGAAAGTGAACATGGAGCCCCAACTTGTTGCTCTTTTATATCAGGGGGAAGGAGGTATGTGTCAGAACCCTGCCATATGCGAACTCTTAGAAATCACAATAGGATTTGCTGAGGAGGAAAGAGGGGTCCAAAGAATTAAAGAAATTCACTGAATGCTGTTGCAGGGAGGAAGGGGTTAGGATTTGAGCCACACTTCTCTGCATCCAAAGTACATTGATCTGTCAACCCTACATGGCCACAACATCTCAACCTTCTACTTGTGGAGATGATTGATTGGCTGGTGCAGGATCTAGCAAAAGTGCATAGAGGAATAATGCTAATGACAATTGCCGCATGAACGTGACTCTGTTGAGCAACATCGAGAGAAATGATTAAATAAACACAGCTACAGCACCACCTTGGCTTATTTACAGCCATTATAAATAGTTAATATGACAACTTCATAGAAACATGCAATCATGTTACCAAATAGCACAAAATGATATGGATACTGATTACATTTATGCAGGAATTATGCATATAGATAGAAAGGAAATAAGAGGAAGCACAAAAAATGGGGGTGCAGAGAGACAGGATAACAAGTTATTCTAAGGTCACATTAAATGTAGTGTTTTTTTTAAAGTTTATGTATTCCAGCATCAAAAAATATCTGACCAAAGAATGCATACAAATTATCACCCAGTAAGAAATGGAAAAGAAAACATTTCCAAAACAATGAAAAGGGAACAATTGCACTTAGACTATAAACTAAGTCCTCCAGAGAAAGTACAAGTAGTGTTATTAGAAAACCTTTAACCTGGGAACTCTGAGAATTTCAGTGAAAATTCTGCACACACCACCTGCCAACCTTATTTTGTTCTATTTCCTCAATTTGCCAAATTTTCTGAACTTTGGATACCATGATGAAGTTCTAACTAACAACTTTGAAAATGAATCATGCACAATTTCCTAGATGCTTTACAGCAAGTGATTTATCAGTGTGTGAAAGTGTTTTGTGAGTATAAACAAATATATACATGAACTAAAACATATGTTAGTATCATTAAAATATAGCAATCCCTTTACCAAATAGCTGTTTACTAAGTACTATTAAAAGACACTTACTAGGCATTCTGTACATTCTGGAAATCCTCAAAAACATAAGATAATTGCTCTATCTTCAGGTTACTCTGACACTAGAACAGATTCAGATAAATGGGTAGCCATTTCTAGAGAGGATCCAAGGGGAACTATGCAAAAGTTCCATGTACAGAGCAATCTGGAAATTCTAGAGACAGACACCTACCCCAGGTGAGAGTCACCACCAAGGAGGTGGTGCATAGAATGAATTTTAAAGGATGAGAAGAATGTAGCCTGGGAAAGTTCAATGGGAAGAGAAGGATACAAATGGAATTCTAGGCAGAGCCATAGAGCACCAAGACAAGAAGGCAAGAAAACAACCAATGAAAGGAACTCCAGGTGGTTTGTCTGGACAAGGATGAAACCTGAGATGGGGAGAAGATGGAGAGAGAAATTGGAAAGCAGTAGAGGCCAGAGTATGGAAGATCTTGAGTTCCAAGGTAACAGTACTGGTGAAGCCCAGTCATCAGCTGGTGAAATTGGGAATTAAAGGGACCAACTTAAGTCATGGTTGAGACTAACAAGAGTAGAATATCCTCAAGGATTCTAGGAGAGGATTCACATTATGTCTGGAGTTGACCCAGGGTCCCAACCAACTGATGTTGTACAATGAGAATTATATTTTTTAATGAAAAATATATTCAAAATATCATCTCACTTTTGTAAATGCTAACAACACCCCTTTTGTGCCTGGTGTATAGTAGATTCTATCAAACTTCTTGGTTAGATGCTGAATTAGAAAAAAAACCCTCTCTCTTAGAGCTGCATAGTATTCCATTGTAGATAACAATGGAACAAAATTTCTTGATTCATTCATTTGCAGTTGGGAATTTGGGTTGTCTCCAAATCTTGACGAAGTGGGGTGATGAACATAGGTGAATCTTTCACATGAAAGGTTTTGTGTTTTGTGGGTAGATGCCAAGAATTGATATTGCTGGGTCATCGAGTAGTTCTATACCTATGTTTGGGGTAGATCGCTATATTGTTTTTCATAGAGGCTGAACTAGATGACATTCCAGCTCGCAACAACATGAGCGGAACTAGAGGAGATCATGTGAGTGAAGTCAGTCCAGAAGGGAAGAGACAGATACAGAACGATCTCACTTATCTGTGAGACTTAGAAAGACACACAGCCAGGTAACAACAAAGTTCCAAAGGCATAAGAGAGAGCTGATCCACATTAGTTGAGAATTAGCAGAGAGTCAATTGAGACGGAAGGATGTTGAATAGGAGGGAATATTTGTATTTGGGGGAGAAAGGTAGGTACACTGGCCATACACATGGTGTTGAGATTATGTGCATGAGAAACTATTATTAACATTATTATAAAGCACAGCATCACAATCAACAAAAAACAGTTTTTAAGGTAGATAAGTCAGATCATGAATTCAAATTCCTATTCATTCTCTTACCAGCACCATAACATGGGAAATTATTTCTCTATGCATCACTTTCCTCACATGCACAAGACAAAACAAGTCCCCTAGCTCAGAAGGCTGTCAAGAATATCTTATAGAGTCTCCATTCAAAGATCTTAGTAGCTGCTTCAGGCATACAGCAGGTGCTCAAGTTAGCTACTATGTTCATCTGTTCAGCACCATTCCCTACACAGATTTCTCTCTCTCTTTTCTATCTCACTTTCTTTCTCTTTCTCTCTTTCTTCTTTCTTTCTTTCTTTCTTTCTTTCTTTCTTTCTTTCTTTCTTTCTTTCTTTCTTTCTTTCTTTCTTTCTTTCTTTCTTTCTTTCTTTCTTTCTTTCTTTCTTTCTTTCTTTCTTTCTTTCTTTCTTTCTTTCTTTCTTTCTTTCTTTCTTTCTTTCCTCCCTTTCCTTCCTTCCTTCCTTCCTTCCTTCCTTCCTTCCTTCCTTCCTTCCTTCCTTCCTTCCTTCCTTCCTTCCTTCCTTCCTTCCTTCCTTCCTTCCTTCCCTTCCTTCCTTCCTTCCTTCCCCTCCCTCCATCCCTCCCTCCTTCCTTCCTTTTCTTATTTAGTTTTGCTTTTGGGGTCACACTCCAAAATGCTCAGGAGTTACTCCTGCGTCTGTACTCCTGGTGGTATTCAGGGATCATATAGGATGCCAAGGATTGAACCTGGGTTAGCCAGATGCAAGGCAAATGCACTCCCCCACTGTACTATCGCTCTAGCCTTCCTCATCCCCACTGATTTCTTCAACAGCACTTTTTATTACCAATGAGGCCATGAGCTTTTGCTCCTTGAGCGTGACAGAGATCTAGCACACAGAAGGTGTCTGGCTGCTTGGGAAATGAGCTCTGGATGCCCCAAGAATCTGGTAGGAACTGATGGGGCTCCCCACCTCACCCTACCCTTGACTTCCCAGTCAGATCTCATTGACCTGATGCTCCAAGATCTATACAAGGATATCCTGCTTCGAGTTCCTTCTCCCCATTCTAGAGCTCTCATGCCCTTACCAGGAAACATTTATTGTGGGGCTCTGTCACCCCATTTTAGGAAATAGCCCCTCTGCTGAATGCAATGGGCAGATGTGTGTGGTAAAGGCACCTTCCCCTTTCTCTGGCTTCTCTAGAAGCCACCCTGGGCTCCAACTTTCTCCCCCTCAGACCTGTCCCCAGCCTCAGAGCAGTGGAACTCTGTGGGAAGGCTACACCTTCCTGACAG
>JAJIBD010022938.1:0-83111 GCA_021461705.1 Cryptotis parvus
AGCACCGCCATGAGTAATTCCTGAGTGCAGAGCCAGGAGTAACCCCTGAGCATTGCTGGGTGTGACCCACACAGAGGAAAAAAAAAAGAAAGGAATGCGACTTGGATTTTATTCTGCAGGGTAGAGGCATATGTAAGGTATAAGGCTGAGATTGTATTTGTTGTATTTTTTTACTTTGTGATGGGGCCACACCTGGTGGTGCTCAAAGGCTATTCCTGGCTCTGTGCGCCAGGTTGCCCCTGGTGGTGCTCAGGAGACCTTGCATCTGGGTCAGCAGCTGCAAGGCAAGTGCCTTCACTCCTGTACTGTCTCTCTGAGTTCAGAGAGACACATCTTCATTGTGTTTAAAGGACCAGACTAACTTGGGTTTAGCATCTCTGTAGTGACCTCTTGGAAGTTTAGGTGAGAAAGGTAAGATTTAAGATAAAAATGCAAACTTTGCTTTTCGGTATATAGGAGTGAGCTGTGAAAGCAGGTGGGAGTAGTGGGAAGGCAGATAATTGGACTCAGGTTTAGAAGCCAAAAAGGGTTGAACCAGCGTGTTGGTGGTGGGGCTAGAAAAGAGAGCTGCCTTGGTGAATCACTAGAACTAACTGACAGCACCTTGAACCAGACACATGTGGAATTATACAAGACTTTGTAATTCACATAGCGCCTTGTTCTGTTGCAAAGCCAACTTTAGTGACATTTGTAGGACAGTCATTTCCAGTATGTGATAGTGACTCACATTCTCACATGATCCTTAGCTATTAAAACTAGCATGTCTTAAGGCCCGAAGCATACATGAGTAGAATACATTTAGGGTTTTATAATCAAAAAAGGGATGTTTCTCTCTTTAAAGATGCCTTAGAAAGGAAACCTGTGCCTAAATTTTATCTCACATAAGTTATGACTTTTTAGAGTTAAAAAATCTTGGCCAAATTTCTGTTTTTGTTTTTATGGTAAAATTTTGCCTATTATCTTCCATTTGGCATAATATGAGCACAGAGATGCTTATCACTGTCTTCCCCGCTCATCATCGATTTGCTCGAGCGGGCACCAGTAACATCTCCATATGTCCTGTCTCATGCTAGTAGAACCCAAGGGCATCAGCTTGCTCCAGGAACATAAAGAGCCTTAAACCATTCCATCAGGTCATGGGAATGAGGTCTATAATTTTTACTGGTGTTTTGCATATCAAATACGACACAGGTAGCTTGCCAGGCTCAGCTGTGCGGGTGGCATACTCTTGTAGTCACCTCTAATCTACAGCATTTATTGATGAACCGCGCTGCCGCTTGTGACCGCGTGAGCCAGGCTGTGATAAGGCTCTTCTGTTGGGTGGAAGGTAAAATAAAAATAAGCAAAATATGTTTAAAAAATTCAGGGCCGGGGCCGGAGCGATAGCCCAGTGGGTAGGGCGTTTGCCTTGCATGCGGCAGACTCATGCCTGCACGGGTTCGATCCCCGGCATCCCATATGGTCCCCCGAGCACTGCTAGGAGTAATTCCTGAGTGCAGAGCCAGGAGAGACCCCTGAGCATTGCCGGGTGTGACCACAAAAAAAAAAATTCAGGGCCGGAGTGATAGTCCAGCAGGTAGGGCATTTGCCTTGCATGAGGCAGACCCAGGTTCGATCCCCAGCATCCCATATGGTCCCCTGAGTGCTGCCAGAAGTAATTTCGGAATGCAGAGCCAGGAGTAACCCCTGAGCATCATCTGGTGTGACCCAAACAGCATCTTTTATTATTTCTTTCCCTGAAAGATCTCACAGTCTGAAACCACAGACAGACTACTGAGATTTCCTTTCTCATCTTGTGGTATAAAAATATCTCTGTCTATATTTTGATATGTATATCTTTCCATATATAACTTTGTATCTGATGATGCATTTTTTTTGTACAATTTTGTCTGTACTGTAGACATTGTGACACAATTTTGCTCTGACTTTCTTAATTAAAAAATGGCTATTACAATGTGTAAAATAAGAGGGAGAGAGATGCAGAGACAGAGAGATAGAGAGAGAAAGAGAGGAAACTGGGGTACCTGCTATTAAGGCGGCTTGGGGGGGCGGGAGGGGAGGGGTACATTGGTGGTGGAAATGGGGCACTGGTGGAGGGATGGGTGCTGGAATACTGTATTACCAAGAACCAATTATGAACACCTTTGTAATTGTATGTTTCAAGGGTGGTATAATAAAAAAATTTTAAAAAAAGAAAAAAATGGCTATTAAAACATATAAAAAATAAATAAAACCAGCATGTCACAGGGAGAGTTACTTAGTATCTGCACTGGGATAAATCGTGTCCTCTCAAAACTTCTATCTACCCTGGAACTCAGAATATGACCGCTTTTGGGAAGAGGTCTTTGCAAATGTAATCAAGTTAGCATGAGTTTATCTTGGATTTAGGTTGGCGCTAATCCAGTAACTAGCATCCTTATAAGAAGAAAATGATGGGAAGAAGAGCAGAGAGATAGTACAGCTGATGGGTGCTTCCCTTGCCAGCACTGACCTGGGTTCTATCTCCGGCACCGAGCTAGAACCCCATATCTAAGCTCACCAGGAGTGATCCCTGAGTGTAGAACCAGGAGAGCCCTGAGCAATGCTTGTGTGGTACAGTAAAACAAAGGAAAGCGGGAAGGAGGGAAAAGTGAAGGAAGGAGGTAAGGAAGGCAGAAAGGAAGGAAAGAAGGAAGGAAAAGTTACTTGGGGGAAGGTAAAGAGGAGGAGGAGGAGAAGGAGGAGGGAGGAGAAGGAGGAGGAGGAGGAGGAGGAGGGAGGAGGAGGAGGAGGAGGAGGAGGAGAAGGAGGAGGAGGAGGAGGAGGAGGAAAAACTGTGGAGGCAGGATTAGCCTCATGTGATGGTTGTTTGGATTGCCGCCTTACAGGCCAGAAAGACTGAGGGTTGCTGGTGAGCTCCAGAAAGGAAGGAAGAATTCTCCCTTCGAGTGTTTCAAGGGGACTGGTCCTACTGACATCTTAGTTTCAGACTCCAGAACTGTAGAGAATGAATTTCTCTGGTTTTAGGGGTTACAGTGCTCAGGGCTTACTCCTTGCTTTGTGCTTAAGGACCACTCCTGGTGGGGCTCTGTAGACCTTATGAATTACCAGGAATTGAAGCTGGGTCAGCTGCAAATACCCTGACCTACTAGGCAAACATCCTCCCTGTAGGACTAGCTCTCCAGCCCCTGTTCTTTATGTATTTTGGATACGTTGCCTGGCTTTCCCAGCCACCTTCAGCCTTGGTTTCAGACACCTTCAAGGCTGAAGTTCTTACTTCAGCCAGGTATCATCCCCTCCATTATTGCTTATGTCAACTTGAGCCCATTCTGTTACAGTTAAAGTTTTTCAACATGGGCAGTGGTGGGCCTCAGGATATCCCAGCAGGGCCATAGACTTTCCTATGGTGTGTGTGGGGGAGGGCACAGTATGAGAAGAGGGGCCAACCAATAGGACAAAAAGGACCACAGGGAGGAAACAAGGCTGGAATGTCAGGAAAAGGCTAAGTAAGATACACTGGACCCCAGGATCCTCTCCAAGACCATGGTGATTCCAGAGCGGAAGCAGGAGCAGAGCAAAGAGAAAGTTGTGCTCCCAGGGCCGGTTCTTGGCCCTGAGTCTTCCAGGCTGGCTGGTGAAGTCACTTAGATAGACCCTGGGAGGTTCTAAAACAGGAGAGAAACGTTCCTTAAGCCCTTCTGTCTTTTCCGGTGCAGATGTGGCCTGTGCGCTGCTGCTCTTGGAGTGTCTTCCCTGCCCCCCCATTTCTAATCCTGTTGGGCTGAGCCCAGCAGCAGGCACAGAGCCCCTGTCTGTGCCTGTTGGCCCTGGAGTCTTGCCTCCCAGTGATTCATAACACCGCATGCAGACCCTCAGGAGGCCTCTTCCTTTCCTTTGTGCCTTCTCTGCACGTGTCTGCCTTTGTTCTTGTAAGCTGACACAAATTCATATCAAGAACAGGTGATTGTATCTGAGCTAAGTGATAAGGAACTCCTGACCCATAGGCCCTGTTTGGCTTCTGTGCTTTTTCTGATGATAACATTGTTTTTAATGGGCTCCCCGTGAATTGAAGGATATAAAAATAGAAAGGAGAGGTTATAACTGTTCCCACCCCCTCCTGCTCTTGCCAGCCTCATTATAGACCATCTTTGTATGCATTTTGTGCTTGGAACTTCAGCTATTAAAATCCTACGGTTTTGATGGTATACATTCAGAATTTTGTGCTTTTCGACCTGGGCCCTATGGCTGCTGTGGCCATAGGGTATGGGAGGTTGCTAGTACTGCAGGGAGGGTATTTATCTATTTTTTTTGGGGGGCACACCCGGCAACGCTCAGGGGTTACTCCTGGCTCTTGCTCAGGAATTACTCCTGGCGTTGCCTGGGGACCATATGGGATGCCGGGATCGAACCCAGGTCAGCCTCATGCAAGGCAAACACCCTACCCGCTGTGATATCGCTCTGGCCCCGAGGGTATTTATCTAATATGCAGCTGATCTAGGTTCAATTCTTGGCAACTCATAAAGTCTACATAGCCACATCAGGAGTGGTCTCTGGGCCATAAGTTCTTCTCTTAATGTAAGATACACAGTTCTATGCTGTTCCAGACATTTTGTTAATGCTATTTTTAGTATCCATTTTTTTAAAAATCCGGCCCAGGTATGCTGATCCAGAAACTTACAGACATGGGGCAGAGCTGCTACATGCTCTCCCTGTGCCCAGCTGCTCACGAGGTGCCCAGGAGGGATGGTGGGTTCTAGCCCTGGCCCGCCACCCCAGCAGGGCCTCACAACAAGCCAGATGACACCCCCCACTCCATGAGGGCCGCCATCTTCCACATCAGACTTCCCTCTCATCAGTACTCCACCCAGTAGCAGATGAGCCTATCACAGCCTGGCTCGCGCGCCGCACGGTTCATCAATAAATGCTGTGTTTACACAGCAGAAACACAATCTGCATTTTTATTTTCATAGCAGCACTATTCACAATAGCCAGAACCTGGAAACAACCAGTATGCCCGAGAACTGATGACTGGATAAAGAATCTGTGGAATGGAATACTATGAAGTTGTCAGGAAAAATGAAGTTATGAAATTTGCCTATAAATGGATGGACATGGAAAGGATCATGTTGAGTGAAATTAGTCAGAAGGAAAGAGAGAGACATAGAATGACTGCATTTATTTGCATGACATAAATATATCAGGTGGTCTTACCAAAAGTGGAAATTACTGCAAAAGTGAAGGAGTCAGAAGTTAGGTAAGACAGAGAAGGGAACATGTGTGAATAAATGTCGAAAGGGCTGATACCAACATAGAACTGAGCATTAAATATAGGCAAAAAATGCACATGATGGCTTCCAAGTGTATGTAGTGCAACCCACAATGTGTAGGAGAAGGAAGGGAGAGAGAAAAGAGATAAAGAACCTTCCATTTAGGCAGGCTATGGGAGGGGGAGGGAATTGGGGACATTGGTGGTGGGATATGGGCACTGGTGGAGGGCGGGTGCTGGAACACTGTGACCGAAACCTCCAAACATGAACAACGTTGTAATTGTATATCTCATGGTGGTATAATAAAGTATTTAATTAAAATAAATAAATAAATAAATAAATAAATAAATGCTATGTTTAGAGGTGACTACAAGAGTATGCTACCCACACGGCAAGCCTGGCAAGCTGCCCGTGTTGTATTTGATATGCCAAATACCAGTAGCATTAGATTAGGTCATTCCCATGACCTAATATAATTGTCTGAGGCTCTTTATGTTCCCGAGCAAGCAGATGCCCTTGGGCTCTACTAGCATGAGACAGGACATATGGGGATATTACTGGTGCCTGCCCGAGCAAAACGATGATGAACGGGAAGATAGTGATAGTGATAGTGATCCATTCTAGAAAGTGGATCACAGTGACCTTAAATGTATAGAGACACCTTTTGAATACAAATGGCTTTTAGATAACACACATGAAATGGGAGAGTGGTGCCCTTTCTTAGTTATGGTGCCCATTCCTAATTCTTTGCATGTGGCTGTAGGGCATGGGGATTGCTTTTCAGATGGTTTCCTAGTACTGTAGGAAGTACATGGAACTATGGAAGGACAGGTGTGGCTCTCTGAGAGGCTGTGACAAATGTCATTGGATCTCTCCCCTCCCACAGTAGGAGAGGCCCCATCAGGATTTTGCTGCATCTCTCTCTGCCCTTCCTCTGAACAGTGGCACCAGAATAAATAGCTAGCTCTGCCTGCATTTGTGAGTTTGGGTGGGAGAACTCCCAGCATCAGTTGGCAGCTCAGGTACCACTCCCCAAAGAGCAAAGATTCGATTTTGTTCTTTCCCTAATGTTATAGTAGCAGTTTGTCCCAGTGGGATGCTCTGATAATGTCACATAAAGATCCTTCAGTTGGCCTGTTTTTTATTTTAAAGATAGATAAGAACTTGGTAACAGTTTTAGCAAGCTGGGTTTTTTTTTTATTGTGACCACACACAAAAAATGGAGAACTGGATTGTCTTTTTTAAAATTTGTTTTAATTTTGAGGCCACAACTAGACGTGCTCAGGGGCTACTCCTGGCTCTGTTCTCAAGGGTCACTTCTGGTAGTGTAGGGGTGGGGAGGCACACACGTGATGCTGAGAATCAAACCTGTCATATAAGGCTTTAATCCCCTGTACTGTACTCCTGACCTTAGCATGTCTTGGATTTATTTGGGGCGGGAGGAGAGTTCTCCCTTTATTTTTTTTTTTACCTCTTTATTTAAGTACTGTAAACCACTATACTTCTTTGCATCGAAGAAATAGCGAAAAAGACAAAGAACCTCCGGCTCTGGGCACATCTCTTCGACTCCACTGTTCTCCCTGCATTAACATACGCCTCAGAGACCTGGGCCCTACGAAAGCAGGATGAGAATGCTATTCGGGTCTCCCAAAGAAAAATCAAAAGAGCTATGCTTGGAATATCATGCCTCACTCAAGTGAGAGAAGGAATCCAGAGTTCCCACCTCCGTTGCTGTTCCAGAGTCAGGGACGCTGTCTCATTTGCAAGGCATCGAAAATCAGATGGGCTGGACATGTAATGCGATTTGGAGATGAACGCTGGACTAGAGCCGTTACCAACTGGATCCCACGGGACGTAAAAGATCACTTGGCTACCCGCCTACAAGATGGTCAGACTTCTTTGTCAAGACCATGAACGAATGGTTTGAGGCTCTTCATATTCCTGAACCTACAAGATGGTCAGACTTCTTCATCAAGACCATAAACGAATGGTTTGAGGCTCTTCATATTCCTGAAACAACCAGATGCCATTGGGCTACACTGGCATGTGATAGGGTCAAATGGAAATTTTACTGGTGCCCGCTTGAGGAAATCGATGAACAACGGGATGATCTAGTGATCTAGTGGTTTACAAAGTTGTTCATGATGATTGTTACAGGTATTCCATATCCCAACACCAATCTTCCTACTGTCAAATTCCCTCTACCACTGTCTCCATTTTCCAGCCACCCTTCAGGTGTGCTCAGAGCAGACCTACAATAATTTATTTTCTATTGCGTGTTTCCACCAAATGGCTAATGTAATGATAAAAAAAATTTCAGTAAAAGAAAACTTGTGAAAATCACTGCATCTCACCTTGGAAACATTAGGTCTTTGTCTGAGGGTTTACTAAGCTGTTGTTGCACTTTAAACCTTTTGTGTTAATGCTTTTGTTAGTCAAGATTAGTTGGTTTCTACGTTACATTCCCATCCAATGCAGTGTGCTCCAACTGGGATGTTGATAGTGTAGAGTTTGAAGATGTCACTTCAGAAACTCCAGAATACTTAACTGGGCAGTCCAGCCAGAGGTGTGAGTGTGACTGCCAGGTCTTTGGTAGAGCAGGAAACTGGCCACCCTCACCCTCCCGAGATCACCCTGAAGGTCTCAACTAGGACCTGGTATCCAAGAAATTTTTACAGCTAGTTGATTTCTTTTAAGATTATTCACGGACCTCTGGACAGGGCCAGTAGATGAGCTTACCTGGCAGTGGCATGGGACATGGGTGTGACTGCTGGGACTTCCTGAAGTGTGGGGAAGTGAAGGGAGGTTGTCCATCTCACTTCCAAATTTCAGCAAAAACAAATAGACAGAGAAACAAATAAAACCCCCAGATGTCTGAAATTTTGGCAGGCTAGCCTCTCTGTGGAGCTCAGTCACGAGGTGGTGGGGTCCAGCAGGAAGCGTGGTAGTGGCCATTGGGGTATGAGTGTGGCTGCCGGGGCTTTGTAGGGTGGAAACTTGGTCTTCCCGCCTCCTGAGATCGGGACCTCGAATGTCTTTATTCAGTTCTCTTTTGTGTATTCTGTGTTTGGGGGAGAAGAGGCCTTTGTGTTTTTAGACTAGAGTGGGTGGGGAAAATGCTCATAGAAGAGGTAGAGTTGGATTTGTTCTCTAAAGAAGGCTCAGAGGCAGGAGGTAAGCAGAGTGAAGGCTGAACTAGAACTTCTTTTTTTTTTTTTTGAACTAGAACTTCTTTGACTTGACGGGTTTGGCTACATTGGCAGGTATGGGCCAGGTTGCTGGATCCTGGAACACCAGGGCCAGAATTCTGGGAAATTATTGCTACTGTTTATGGAGTTATTGGAAGGTGATGAATAGAGAGAAAACGCAAAACAGCCCAGCCACTTTAGAAGACAGCCTGGCAGCTTATGTTGAGCATAAACCGTTGCAACATTGCCACTCCTAAGTACAGAAGACACATGAAAACCTCTGTTCACACAAGACTTTTCCCAGATGTTCTCAGCAACTGTGCCCACAGTGGCAAGGAGTTATGAGGGGAGGGTCCGAGGAGAGCTGTGCTCCAGACTATAGAATCTGGCAGTGATATGCAAGACAGAACAAAGAGGGTCAGGGTAAAGGGAAAGTAAACTGCTTAGGAGGTTCTCACAAAACCTGGGCATCTGGAGGGGCAGTTGTGTGAGGGGAGCAGGGAGCTGAGTAGAAATGTCACTACAGAAACTGGAGAGAGCTTAAAGGACCAAGTGCAAACTTTGTAGATGGAAGGCTTGCGTTTGAAATATGCAACCGCTGGGCTCCTCTGAGCACTGCTGCGAGCCATTGGAGCCCCTGAGCATTGCTGGCTGTGGTCCAGAAATAAGAGAGAGAGGGTGTGGTACTCGGTGCTGATGGACATAGGGCAGGGGCCTGTGGTGGGAATGAGGGGGGGGGGACAGCAGTGGCTGGCCCCTGCATGCATGTTAGAATGCAGACTAGCTGGCCCCCAACCTCAGCCTCCCTCCATCAGACACTGTGGGGTGGGCTCAGCCATTTTAGCTTCAGTAGCGCTGCCAGGGCCTTCTGATGCCCTCACAAACATCAGAGCATCTGAATTAGGGAAATTGGTTGGAGGTGGGGAGTGTGAGCCCAGAAGTGGCCATGGACTGCTGGAGTTGAGGGCTAGGCTGGGAGGGCACAGCTGGTCTGGGTCTAGGATCAGAGCATCAGGGTAGTGGGCAGAGCGCCCAGGAACACTGGGGGGTGGGGCTCGTCTCAGTGAGGTGCCTTTGGCCACATGTGGCAGGAATCTGCTGCAGAGAGACTGAGGCCAGAGAGGACAATTGGGAGGAGATGGGGTAGGAGGGCAGCTGCTGGCCTAGGAGAGAACACCCCCCGCCCGACTCCCACTTTGGTGTGTGTCCAGCTGCCTCTCTGCCACATTTAAATCTTTGAATCCTAAAGATGAACCTGCTTGTTGAAGGATGAGCTGGAGCTAGAGCAGAGCAGAACGGTCCTGCCCGTGCGCTGGTGCCTGCGTCTCCCCTTCCTTGGCCCCAGGTGCCCCAGCCCCTCTGGGTTCTCTGATTCCTCTCCCCACTGCTGCTGGGGCACCGTTGTCATTCCAAGTAACCCACAGACTGCTCAGCTCTGATTCCAAATCCCTGACTCAGCTGTACTGGTCACAGGGTTGCTACATGCCCTGAGGGTAGGGGCGGTGGTCGTGAGGGGTGGCCTGAGCTGTGTCTGTTCTTCCTGGGGACACTACGGGCGTCTTTGCTGATGGGATCTGTGCAGGGAGATGGTTTACCCTCCTGCATGACTAATGTCTACCCGGAGCCCTGCAGCTGCAATGAGAGCTGAGGGTGCAGCCGGTCAAGGGTCCTGGGCTGCTGCAGCTGATTCACTTGGAGCCTGTGGGTGCGTCTGGAGGAGCCTCATGATGCGGTAGGTGGAGATGTTGCTTTTCTCCGGGGAAGATGGTCAGTGGACTTCCAAGTTCCCCACCCCCAGCCCAGAAAGTCTGTGATGACAAAGGAAACAGCAGGGTCTGAAGGGAGATTCCTGAGGGGGAGAGAGAAGGCTATCACAGTGGCTTCTGTGTCCCTCCCCGCCCCAGCAGACCCATCTTTCATTCGGAGCTCTGTGCCTTCGGAGACATTCACTAGCAGCCTCGGTTGCTAACGGTTTTACAGGAATTGTGTCTTTGTTACTTTGGAATGCGTGAGTTCTGGAGACCACAGGGCAGAGCGTGAATGGATCTTTATTCGCCTTTTCAAGAGAGAACTTCAGCTCCCCGGTTCCCTAACCGCCCAGCCCTTGGGGAATTCCTTTATTTGTGTCCATCATGCTCCTACTAAGTGCACGCATGAGGGGAGGTGGTGCCGGTCCTTTTCCATCCCCAGTCTCCAGCCGCGCCACTGTCACGTGTCCTTTCTGCCCTCTGCCTCTGACAGATGCTGTCTGGGAGGAACGGGTAGCTCTGGCTGGGCTGTTCCTCAAGCACCAGCCACTATAGCACAGAAAACTCCACCCAAAACCTGCGGTGCTGTCTCCAGATTCAGGGGTTTGCTCACGCTTGTCACCTTTCCTAGAATGCCCCCCACTGCTGTTCCTACCGTCCTCCCCAGTCTGTCTGCCCCCACATCCCAGCTTTAAACATTCTCTAGTGTGGAGTTTTCCAAAGTGGGTGATACTCTCCTCCCGAATGATTGAGGGGAGCGTAGCTGCATTCAGGGGTGCTCTCTTAAGGAAGGTAGATTTCCTGGCAGTGCTGAGTTACTCTTTTTCTAAGAAGGTTTGAGTCAGATGAGTTTGGGGGACTCTGAATAAGCTTCATCAGTGCCCCCCCTTGTGGGACACTCTGCCATCTTAGAAACCCAGCTTGGCTGTGGCCCTGGTGGTGGCCCTGAGGGTTGGCCGCTGGACCTGAACTTGGTGATGGCTAGGTCTTTCCCACTCATCTTTACATTACTTTGGTTTATCCCTGGCTCTGCACTCAGAGATCTCTCCTGGCAGACTCGGGAACAATATGGGGTGCAGGGGGTCAAACCCAGTGAGCCACATGCAAGGCATAACCAGCTGTGCTGTCTCTCTGGCCCCTCATCTTTATGTCATGGCAACGAAGAATGAAGGATTGGATGTTACTAAGGGCGATATGATGGGGGTGATAAGGAAAGGATAAAGAAAACAAAAATACTTGTCACTCCATTATTCAAGATGCTTTCTAGAGGAATGTAGGCTTTTTGAATCCCCAGGGATCATCTGGTTGAAATTACTCTTACCTTTTATTCACATTAATATACTAATATTTTCTTGGGTACAGAAGATGTCTAAACAGGATTTTAGTAACCCTTTAAAATGGATTAATCAGACCAGAGTGATAGGACAGCAAGTAGGGCATTTGCCTTTGCATGTGACCAACCCTAGGTCGATCCCCAGCATCCCATATAGTTCCTTAAGCACCGCCAGGATTAATTCCTGAGTGCAGAGCCAGGAATAACCCCTGAGCATCACCGGTATGACCTCAAAAAGCAAAACATATAAACAAAATAAAATAAAATGGGTTTGTTAGTTCTTTATTAGAATTGTTTGTCATTTATACCATTTGCATGTGTTGACACAATAAGAAAACCATATAGCACATTTGCGACTTCGTCTCTGCCCCTGATGATGTCTTTTGGATGGATTCCCAGGAGAACAATTAGTAGGTCAGATGATAGAAATGCTGCTAAGCTTTGAAAAATAAATGCACCTGAATTTCCAGAAAGATTGTGTCTAGCTCTGCTCCCAACAACTTTTCATTTGTGGGGTGCTGGGGAGAACTCAAGGTACCAGGGCCCGCAGCCTACGAGGCATTGAGCTCAGGCTCACACATGAAGGCACATGCGCAACCTCTTGAGCCACAGCCCACTGCTGTCTGCTGTTTTACAGGTTTATGAGGCTAAAGACTCTGTGATTAAAGTGATTAAAGTTAAAGACACTGTGATTTAAGCATTTGTTCATAGTTGACTTTTAGCTTGTCACTGTACTCCAGCACCAAGGCCACCACCAGCATCAGCTTCCTCCGCTGGGTCCCCAGGTTCCCACTCCAGGCCCCAGCTGCCTCTTTAACAGGCACCTTTTTTTTAAAAGTTTGATTGTTGTGTGATACACCCAGGGCTCTACCCCGTGGGCTTTGGATGGCTCATGGTCTGACAGAAAAAGACTGGGCCCCCTGGGATGAACCCAGAGCCACGGCAGAGCCTGGCAAGATACCCGTGGTGTATTTGATATGCCAAAAACAGTAACAGTAATGGACCTCATTCCCAAGAATGGAGACATTACTGGTGCCTGCTAAAGCAAATCCATGAACAATGGGAAGACAAGTGATACAAGTGAAGTGGTTGATTATTGTGGTTCTGATGACACAAAAAGGCCAAATACCACCAACAATCCCAGGGGCAGGGATTTTGGCTCAGTCACAGTCAGGTTGCGCCTGCACATGTGCAAGGCCTGAGGTCCGCCTCCCAGCACCAATGTAGTCGGCCTCATGGCCCTCCTCTGCTCTGGGCTGAGCAGTGGCACCTCACTGGACCATCTGCCTCTGGTCATTGGGGCTCTGCAAGCACTATAGAGGGGAGCATTTCCCCTCCCGACCTCTAAGAAAAGTCTCAGTGGCCTCATTAGTTTGGGGGATGTGGTTTCTTTTCCTCTGTTAAGGGCCAGGGCTTGAAAAAAGGCCCCGAGTTGTAGCCTGGGCTTGGTGCTTGACTTTCAGTGTTCTCCAGGTCAGGGGGTACTCCTCCCACCCCAAGACAGATTGAGCAAGGAGGAAAGAAGTTGCTTGCTGCTCTCTGGGGAAGGGGCTGTGTTAGCCATTCATTGCTAACGAGGATCTCCAGCTTTGGGGAGCTGCCCTGGCTTTAGAAAGATTATTGGGCATGAAAGGAAAACAGAGTGTCACAGGAAAGGGCATCTGTCTACATGGAGCCTCCTGGCCTGGGAAGCCAGGAATAAATGTGGATTCTGAGAGGTCAGCCGCTTGCCTGATAGGGTCTCTCACCTGCCTGCAAACAGAAGTTGGACGCCCTAGAGGTACCTGTCAGGTATTAAGTCTGCTCGCTGACATACTTCTGGAATTGATGCTGTTTAGAGCATCAATTGTTTGACTTAGATAATCAAACACGCTCTCATTAAGTTTTGTTGTGCGCTTTCCCCAGCTAATTACACAGAGTGCAGATGGTCTCTCAAAAATCGTCTTTTCAAGTTTGTCATTTCACTTACCAGGATATCCTTCAGTTCCATCCCTGTTATAGCAGATGCACAGTTTCATCTTTCCTTATGGCTCTGTAGTATTCCTTTGTGCGCATATCCTACCACTTCTTGTCCATTCATCTGTCTTTGAACATCTGGATGTTTCCATATCCTGGCTATTGTACTAAGTGCTGCATTGGGCATGGGTGTGCACATGTTCTTTGAAGTTCATGATGTTTGTGTTTGGGGCTAGATGCTGAGATGCGGACTTGCTGGGTCATGTCGGAGTTCTAGACTTCCGTTTTGAGAAGTTTCCTTACTGCTTTCCATTGAGGTCGAACCAGCTCACATTCCCACCAACAATCAGTGAGTGCTCCACTCTCACCACATTACTGCCAATACTAGTTGTTTCTAGTGTTTTTAACATATTCCATTCTCTGCTGTTAAGCTATCTCACTGTTGTTTGACTTGTGTTTCCCTAATCACAAGTAATGATGAGCAGTTTTTCCATATCTATCTGTATATCTTCTTTGAGAAAAGTGTCTGCTCATCTCCCTCTCCCCGTTTTTGGATGGGATTATTGGCTTTTTGTTGTTGAGCTTTGTGCTTTACAAACCTTGAATATCAGTCCTTTGATGTATTGTGTGCAATATTTTCTACCATTCAGTAGGGCATCTCTTTTATTTTAGCTTGAGTTTCTTTCTCTGTGCAAAATTTTTTAAAAATTGGCTGTAGTCTTTTTTTTTTTTTTTTTGCCTCTGGAATCACTGAAGACCCCTTTTAGGTCTGTTTCCTGGGGAGTTCTGGCTATGTTTATGTATTCTCATCTAATTTTACAGACGTAAAGCGTCATACTGACATCTAGTGGGTAGAACCCAGACAGACTGTTGAGCCCCCAGTGAAGCCGAATGCAGCCCCTCCCCAACAGAGTTCGCTGGCCCCAGTCAGCAGTGCCATGAATTCTCATCCAGTGCCTCAGAGGCATACATCAGATTCTGGTAGACAGATGTGGGGATGACTTTCCAGGTAAAGAACACAGTGGCAGAATGATGGTGTGAATGCATGAGGTATACACAGGACTTGGTGCAGAGCTCTGTGAGCTGGGCGCCATGGCTAGATGGTGAAGGCGCTCAGTGCCAGAGGAAGCCATGGATGTTTCTCTGTGGTCAGCAGGGATCCAGGCAAGTTCTTCCATCCTTACAAGTTGTTTGAATACTGAATGGAGTGAAGGTCCCATCCAGAAAGCCTTCAGCTCTTGTCACTCCAGCCCTGCCTCGTTACTATCCTGTCTTCACAGCCACGGAGACCAAAACCTGCTCCTGTTTTCCTGTTTTTCTCCTCGTCCACCCAATCTTTGTTTTCCACCCATCCAAAGGAAATATCTGTCAGCGTCCTGCCTTGCTGATCCATGATTCCCATCTGCTGGTGACAGTGAGATACAATCAAAAACCAAAAAGCACAGAACCCTTTTTTGACCACGTTACTTCCTGCTGCCATTTCCAGGAATATCCCATTCGCTGGGGTGACTGACCCTGAGTGTTCAGTGGCCTTGCCGCAGCTTTGCTTATCAACACTAGTGTTGATAACTGGCTGTTTGCTCACGTCCTTGTCCTATCTCAGGATGCAGCGAGAAGTCAGGGACAGGAGCGGGCAATCCATGCTCATGGCTAGGTCTCTGTGGAGTGCGTGAGGCGGTGCCTCACAACACAACAGGATGCTCTGCTGTTTGCTGGCTGCTGGCTCATCAGCAGTGGAGTAACGCCAGCTCCCTGCTGGCTCAGGTCGTGAGGGAGAGCTGCATCAGCAGGCAGTGGTTTCTGGATGCAGGACTCCAGAGATCAGTGCGTGTATGACTCAGATCACCCCATAAAGAGGGATCAGAATTGAGCTGAGAACTGGGGTTCTTGACCCCCAATCTGGGAGTCCTTCCCTTGTGCTGCCCCAAGGACCAGGAGACATGGCACTGAGCCCTGGTTCTCGTGGAACTGCCCCAAGGCCGGGCAGCTCTGCCCAAGGTTTTGTGCTCCAAACCCCCTCCTCTTCCTTTGATCCTTTCCCCTCCTATCACACCAACCAGCTGGTGCCCCCTAAGAAACAACCCGCCTCTACCTGCTGCCTGGAAAAGGAGCAGGAGAAACACTTGCTACAAAATGCTCAAGAGCGCCAGTTACTTTAGTGAAAGACCCCACGCCTTCCCATGGCATCTCCGGGGGTACCTTCACCCAGACATTTCTCAGGGTTGAGGGAATGAGGTAAGACTTGGGTTAAGGGAAGGAGGTAAGACCCTTTAGGTGGTCAGGTTTGAGCCAAACAAGCCCATTCCCTCTTGGCTCCAGTGCACATCAGGGAAGAAAGGTCTGAACTGTACCCCCCCACACCTCAGGTGGTGCTCAGGGGCAACCAGGTCTACACCCAGCAGTGCCAGAGGAGAGGCCAAGGGATGCCATGGATCAAACTCAAAACCTCGAGCATGCAAGGGCTGCCTGACCTCCCTTTGTGTGATCTTTCAAATCTGGCTCTTGCTTTTATTTTGGTGGAAACCTAAGCTGGACCTTAGGCTTCCTCTAAGACTCCCAGAGCATTCTGGGAAGAATCATATTCCTCACATGATCAAAACCAGATCAGTCCAGGGTGAGTGGTGACTAGCTTCTCACAGAGACAGAGACCCTCCTGCACCCGCCCCACTGCCCACCTCCAAAACTATCTGCATGGGAAGGACCAGTGCTCACTCCCCCAGCCCCAACCTGGGGAAACTGTCTTACAGACTCTGGCTGTCCTTGGAATTCTGGGTTTTATAGGCACATGGGCCTGACTCTCCTCACGGGGCTTGTCCCACCACTCCCAAAGTGGATCCTGCACTGCCTCCAGATGGTAGGATAACACATCCAGGACCTCTGCTCACAGCCTTCTACATGGGGCAGGAATTTCAAAGGCCTACATAGCATTTCCATTTTCAAGGTATTTCCTTGCATGTCATCCCATTTGACCTTCCCACTGGCCACGGTGGGGACACCCATTGTGCGGGGGTGCTTAAACAGGTTCTTGGTTTCGTGGGTTGCATGCACACACCTGCATGGGCCCCTGAGCTTTGAAGTGATTGAGGTGGACACAGTTCTGGGCTTAGGATTGGCTCCAGGCATTTCCAGCCAGACTTCCGCGTGAGTTTGGAGGTGCTCGTTGGCTCTGTGGGAGGAGGAGCCACTGGGTGATGTGTGTGGAAGGCAATGGAGCTGCTGCTGGGTGTCTGGCCAGAGCAGGTGCCGCGTCTGCATGTCAGATGGACGTGTGTGGTTCTCACGGAGAGCCTAGGTCTGAAGACCAGATCAGGGCCAATTCTTCATTCTCTCCTTTGTTTTAAGAAGCACCCAAGTCTTGTTATGGGTTTCATGAGCAGGTTTATGTATTTTACTTTATTATTATCACTGGCCATCCCCAGCAGTGCTCAGGGTTTGAGCCATCCCCAGCAGTGCTCAGGGTTTACTCAGGGTCCTGTGCCCAAGAATCACTACTTGCAGGGCCCAAGGGACCATATGAGAAGTTGGAGACAGAACCTGTATCAGGCACATGCAAGGCAAATTTCTTCCCTGCTCCAGCCCACGTTGGTGTGTTTAAAGTGAATCCTCATGGTGACTTAAAAGAAGTGCTCCCTAGGGACTGGGGAGATGGTGCAGTGTATAGGGTGCTTGCCTTGTACACAGTCAACCTGAGTTCAATGCCCAGCATCTCGTATAGTCCCCTGAGACCTATCAGGAATAATCCCTGAGCACAGAGCCAGGAGTAAGCCCTGAGCATTGTTGGGTATGGTCAAAACAAACAAAACAAAAAACCAAAGAGAGAGAGAGAGAGAGAGAGAGAGAGAGAGAGAGAGAAGCTCTCCCCAGCAAAACCTAGGATCCTTCATGATATAAATAGCACACATATAAAATATTTGACTGATATTGTGTAATCAGAAAAAAATGGGGAGATAAGAATTTAGCCACCCAGGCTTTGAACCTTCACATTCTAGTTCCAACCCTACCATGAATCTGCTGTGCCACTTTGACCCGATACTTAGTGTCACCAATCGTATTTCCAGCCTGTGAATGGGAGATGACAGTCCTGGCCTGCTGCATAGTTTATGTACATGCAGACCTATACAAGGTGCCTAAAGCCATGCCCAGAACTCAGGAGTACGCAGTCACTGTGATGCCCACCCCATGGTCCTGACCACCCAAAGCCCACATGTCAAAGGAATATATATATAAACTATATATTATATATAAACTATATGTATATATAAACTATATGTGTGCATATGTATGTATATATAAACAAACTATGTGTGTGTATATATATGTATATAGTTTTCATTTTAAAGCAAACAAAATAACTTAGATCCTTGTACTCATACCCAATTCTTTCTGCTCTCTTATCTGGGAGTTCTTACTCATCTTTTTTGGAGACCTAGTTTTATCCATTCTGTTCAGAACTGCCTAAACAACCAGCACAGTTGTTAAAATGTGGTTCTCATGGAGAGGAATATGTTTTCTAGACAAAGCAGCCTGCTGTATTTCAGCTCCCTGCCTCCCACCCCCACACCTTACTATAGACCATTTTAACACCATACTTTTAGAGTAGTACCAAGGAATGACTTTTCCAAGCATCAAAACAAAAAGCTGTTACCTTGATAACCTCTAAATGGATGTACTGCAAGCCACAATGTGTAAGAGAAGGGAGAGAGAGAGAGAGAGAGAGAGAGAGAGAGAGAGAGAGAGAGAGAGTACCTGCTATGCCATAGAGGCAGGCCGTGGGAGGGAATCAGGGGACATTGGTGGTGGGAAATGGGCACTGGTGGAGGGATGGGTGCTGAAACACTGTATGACCGAAACCGAAACATGAACGTCTTTGTAATTGTATATCTCACGGTGGTATATTAAAAAATTAATAAAGCTGTCATCTAAACCAAGACTACATCCCGCAGCCCCAGTTCCTCACCCTGGGGCTGTCTGGCTTGGTGACAGAACTCCACAACACCACAACACACTTGTTGGTGTCCTCCAGGGAAGCAGGGTGGTGGCAGGGGCTGGGGTTCTTTCATCTTCCACAGGCAGGTGTTCCCGGAAGGGGTGCTCAGGAGGACCGTCAGCCAGAGCCTCTCTAGCAAGCAGCTGCTCTGTTGGGTCACGACTATCCCCCTAGTTACCGCAGTTCCTCTCTCCCCCGCTGAAGATGTGCTGTCGAGTCTCTTTTCCTAATTTAAATCTTACTCACGGAAGGAAACCTGGCACTCTTCCATCTCGCTTGCTTTGCATGGCTCATGTGGGCTGATAAAGGAGACATTCTGGGCCTGAGCCAGCACCCCTGTGCCAGACAGTCTCTTCCTGAGCAGGGGAGTCGGCCGAGGTGTGAACCTTCTTCTCTGGCCTTCAGATGAGACCACGTCAGTGACCCGTTTGCCCTCCTGAGCCTTTTCTGCTGTTGTAGCAGTGCCAGGGACTGAGCTCAGGGCCTGACATACAAAGCATATGCTTATCTCCTGAGCCCTCACGACCCCTGTTCTGAGCCCTTGTGCCCAGGACCCCAGAGGCCTGAAATCATGGTGCTGTCTTATAAGCTGTGTCATCATTTATTATCTAGTCATTCTAGGTCCTCTCTGGAACAAATCAAGGTATTAAAAAAAGACAGCGACAGGGACGTATTTAGTAGTGCAACTGCTACATAGAAATTCATATGCAAGAGAAAAAAAAGAACTTCATATGCTTCCCCCTTTTCTACTTAGAAACAAAACCATTTGGAGAAGACATATTTGTGTTGCTTGTTAATTTTCACTCAAATGTCATTTAACCTCTATAATAGATTGAGGAATATTTCTAATACCTTCTAAAATTGGTAACTTTTATTTTGGAAAATTTCAGTAAAATGAATTATATTATGAACTAGCACATGTAATGTCAGATATTACTTATTCCATTTTCTCCTAAATTTGATAGGAGAAATTTGATAAAATACTGAGTTAAATTAAAGGAACTCCTGATTTTATAAAATATTCAAGGACAGATATTGTTTTTCTTTTTGTGCTACACCTGGAAGCATTCAGGGCTTACTCCTGATTCTGCACTCAGGGAAGAAGGTGCCCAGGAAACCATATGGAGTGCTGGAAATAGGACCTGGGTCAGCTGTGTGCCAGGCAAGCACCTTACCTGCTGTACTATCTCTGCAACCTCCTTATCTCCATTTTTAGCTTATTTTAGCCATCAAGGAAATAACTCTTGTGAAATCAGTCTCATTCAGTAGTGTTGGTTCATATATTATCATAGAACTCATAGCATGAAGCCTGCGGTCTTCCTAGGGGTGGTGAGTGTTAGGAGGAGCTGGTTTCTTTCTGGGCATCTATGTTTGCCACACATCCAAAGATCCAAGGGAGATGGGGAAAGGCATTAACTAATTTTAGCTTCAGGTAAATAAGGTGAAAGCTCCCTGAATATGCAGTGCAGGGGTTGCTGTGCAGGGAACATAAGTGCCACTATCCCAACACCTAGAATTTTCCCATTCCATTGGGTCACAGCTTTCCTACCTGCCTGACATGGCATGAGGGTGCTTGGGATGGTGGACACAGAAGAGCATCACCACACTCCTGGCATTTGCTGTGGTCATTTGGTGTTCTACAAAATTCATGTGCTTAGGTTCATGATGCTTCATCTCCCTCCCTTCTTTCTTTGCCAGAACTATCTCTCACTCTCCCTCCCTCCCTCTTGCTCTCTTCCCCCTCTCTCTGCCTCTTTCTCCTCTCTTTCTCCTCCCTGTCTCTCATTCTCTCATTTCACCCTTCCATCTAAAAACAAAAACCAAACCAAACCAGGGATATGATTTGTACTCAGTGAAACCCACTCTCTTCATCGTGTATTTCGATGTGCCTGATTGCAAAGTTACATAACTCCTATCACAGTATAACTATAGACGAGTTGCATCATGTCCCCAAATTTCCTCATGTCCTTTTGTAGTCAGCTTCTCTTCCCGCCCCAGCCTCTGACAACTTGCTGTTGTCCCTCTCTAGAGTTTTCTCCGCTTCATGCAGACTGTGGCCTTTCTAGTGTCATTTCTTTCCCTCTGCTTGATGTGTATCTCTCTAGTGCTGTTCAGCATATCACCTTCTCTGTACCACACCTGCAATACTGTGATGGGCAGAGCTGCCCACAGGGAGCCCCCGAAGTCTCAGGAGAAGGCCCTTGGGCCTCAACACAGCCATTCCTTTGATGCTAGTCCACACAGCTTCACCTGTCTCCCGTCTTGCTCTGATACACCTGGCACCCAGATGCTTTTTCATTGCACCTAGGATATCCCTCCCTCTGGGGAGCGATAGAGAGGACAGGGGTTAGAGCACCTCTCGTGCACACAGATGGCTGCAGTTTGGTCCCCAGCACTCCATATGGTCCCTGGAACACCCCCAGGAGTGATCCCTGAGCGCAGAGCTAGAAATATGCCCAGAATGCTGCCAGGTGTGCCTGTCAAATAAACAAGTAGATAAGTAAAACTCTGACCTTCTTGAGTTCTCACATCGTAATGGAGAGAGTAGGGGTCTGAAGCCAGCTGACCCACTTAGCAGCCCTGTCATCTTGTGTTGGACTCAGAATCCGAGCAGAGTTGGAACCCAGCAGATGCCTGCTGAATGAATGAATGGGTGAGTGAATTTCACCTCTCCGGGTCCTCCTGTGTGGAGAGCGGGTAATAGAGGCAACTTCAGGGCTTCTCAGGAAAGAGCACAGGGTAAGTGAAGGCCCTGGGCTTGCACACGGCTGACCTCAGTTTGATCCCCAGCACCATATATAGTCCCCCACTCACCATATTTTGTTTTTGAGGGGTTCACCCTGATAAGCATTTTCTGTGTGTTCGGCACCCCAAACCTGCAGAGAGAGTGGGGACCTGCAACGCATGGAGGAGAGGGTCTGCACAAGCAGAATCTGTCCCACGGTGAGAGCAAAGGGTGTGGCTGCTCTGTCCACCCAGAGGTCAGCTTGGGCCGAGAACCTGGTTTGTGCTGACAGTGTGTGTGTGTGTGTGTGTGTGTGTGTGTGTGTGTGGTGCCCGTAACTCTGTTTTCACCTGGTTTAGGTAAATAATATGGGGTCAGAGTGGACTTCTTCGGTTGTGGTGGTGGTGGAGGATTGTACTTGCTGCCATGCTGGGGAGCCCATTCAGCTATGTTGGGTGATACCAGGTGTCCACCCCAGGGCTCACACATGTAAGGTCAGTGCTGCACCACTGAGCCACTCCCCTAGATCCCCAGTAGGTAGCAAAGCCACAACATTCTCCCTCTCTCCTGTTCACTCACTCATTCGTCCTAGAATTCATTCAGGGATCACTACTGCTGGCTCCGAGTCTTGACCTGATGTCAAGAAGGCAGATAGGAATGGGAGAGGACTCAGAGAGACTGCAGGAGACATGAGGGAGTCCTGGGTCTAGTCTCTGGCATCACACAGTTCCCAGTACATAACTGGGAGTGACCCTCGAGCACTGTGCAGGGAGTAGCACCTGAGTACTCCCAGGTGTGTGCTCCCTTCAAGGGCAGATAGATTGGTCTCCCTAATTGTGAAACTCATTAAATTTCACAAAACTCCAGTTTCCTCATCTGTGTTGTGAGAACAGGAATATGTCCCAAGGGGTTATCTGAGCATTAAAGCAATCATTTTTCTTAGGAGGTTTGCATGGTTTCCATCACGGAGCGAGCCCTCAATAAGTGGCCATGGCATAGAAAGCATCGTGGTACATTACCAGGAAGCCAAATGCACAGTGAGCCAGTCCTGCTGTTTTTTTATTTTCTCCCTCTAGCTCGTAGAAGGTCACTGAGGCCCAAGGGTTGGGACCATGGAAACCAAAGCCCGAGGGGGTTACTGTGCCTTGGGAACCTTGAGCAGTGCAACCAGCCAAAGCAGATCTGCCCCGCATAAGAGTCTGAAGCAGCTATGAATAAGGACTAGATTCCTGTTGCAGACTTGCTCAGCTGCATTAAGAGTCCAGGATAGCACAGGGATAGTACAGGGATTAAGCACAGAACCAGGAGTGAGCCCTGAGAACAACCACGTGAGCATGTGTGGCCCATAAACAAAAGCAAAAAAGAAAGAAAGAAGCCAGGCCCACAGCCTATCTTAGTCCATCAGCACAGGCTATAGTGTAACAGACCCTGAAATATACATGGGTTTGGGGAATCTTTGTTCCATTTCACGTGGACCAGTGGATACCAGGAAATTGTCCCTGAGCTTGAAGGCTGAGGCCTAGGCAGCGTCATCCATACACATACACATTCACACCTAGGTATACTCTCTCATTCTTAGTGAGCTTGAATAATGAATTTTTCCAGTTGGTTTGTGGGGGGCACATGTACCTGGTTGTGCTCTGGGCTTGCATCTAGCTCTGCACTCAGGGATCACTCCTGGCGAGGCACAGGGACTCCTCTAACCGATTCTGCTGCATGCCAGGCAAGAGCCTCACCCATGGCACTAGCTTTCCAGTCCCCTTTCAAATACCCTTTGTAAAAAAATAAACAAATAAACAAAAGATCCAGTTTATTGAGATGTGATTAGCAAAATCCTTTCATTGCAATTCCCCCACCCCCTGAGTATGTGTGAGCTCTGAGTTTTGATAAGCACACACAGTGTTTTCACCCCAAAGTCAGGCCTCCGTTCCTTCATGGCCCGGATTCCCTCAGTCCCTCCCATGACCTCTAGCTTGGAAGCACTGATCTGTTTTGTCTCCATAACCCCCAGCCCCACCCTTCCCTCCTCACAATAGTGTTTGCTAAATGGAATCTCTACAGCATGTTGGGTTCTGCAAGTGAATGTGCCCAATGCTGCTGACAGCAGCTTGCTTAGTGGCTCTGAGATCAGCATGGAAAATCAGAAGCATTCCTGTGCTCACTTTGGCAGCACATATACGAAAATCAGAAGCATTCCTGTATCCCATGAATAACCAATGGAATTCTAGTGAAAAAATTAACAATGCCAGGCCAGGGGTATAGTTTAGCAGTAAAACACTTGTCTTATCTTGCATGTGTGAGGCCCTGCATTCAGTCTCCACTACCAAAATAAAATAAAACAAACATATCCAAGATCTTTACAGAGAAGTTTATAATATCATAGAAATGACCTTTTAAAAGACAGGAACAGGATAGGGTGATGGGTTAGAGGACTGGGCACATTGTTTGACTCAGGATCCTAAGCATCATGGGAAGGGACCCTCAGCACTGAGCCAGGAACAGCTCCTGAGCATAAATAGAAAGACATGAATAGACGAAAGAGACCAGATTCACAAGAGAAAACATGATATAAAAATAGTGACTCTGGTACAGCATGTAGCAGGTTTATTTTGTGTGCAGCCCACCCAGGTTCAATCCCCAGCCCTCCGTATGGTCTCCTGAGCCTCACCAGGAGTGATCTCTGATTACAGAGCCAGGAGTAAGCCCTGAGCATCGCAGGATATATCCCGCCTCTGCCTCCCTCCCCAAATATGACCTCTGTCATATGTGTCATATGTCATAATCTGATGCTTCATAGAAAGTAGCATCGCAGGGGGTAGCAAATGCACAAAGGCCAACAAAAACAAAGAATATGAGAACCGGTGTGCAGGAGAAAGCGTGCCACTGCAGGGCAGGGGAATGGAACCAGGACAGGGAAGGGCCAATAAACTAGCATGCTTGAAGCACTGCCAGCTATAGCCCCTGTTCCAAATTGTTAACTTAAAAAAAAGTACAATGATTTTGTGACATATATTGTATAAATATACAATATATGTCTTGTATATTTACAAGACATAAACTTGTCAGAACTCCACCCAGTCGGCCAGCCTATCACAGCCCGGCTCACCCGGCCGCAAGCAGCCGCGTGGTTCATCAATAAATGCTGGATTTGGAGATGACTACAAGAGTATGCTACCCACACGGCAGAGCCTGGCAAGCTACCCGTGTCATATTTGATATTCCAGATACCAGTAACAATTATAGACCTCATTCCCATGACCTGATGGAATGGTTTGAGGCTCTTTATGTTCCTGGAGCAAGCAGGTGCCCTTGGGCTCTACTTGCATGAGACAGGTCATATGGAGATGTTACTGGTGCCCGCTCGAGCAAATCGATGATGAACGGGAAGACAGTGATTGTATAAACCCTGTACGTTTGGGATTTTTTTTTTGCTTGATTGTTTGGACCACACTCAGGAGTTACCACTCCTGGCTCTGCACTCAAGAGTCACTCCTGATAGGGACCATAGCAATAGTACAATGGGTAGGACATTTCCCTTGCATGCAGATGACCCAGGTGTGATCCCTAGCATCCCATGTGATCCCCTGACCTGGGTGTGATCCCTAGCATCCCATGTGATCCCCTGACCACTGCCAGGAGTAATTCTTAAGTGCAGAGCCAGGACTAACCCCTGAGCATCTCCAGGTGTGACCCAAAAAAGACAAAAAAAACATTCCTGCCATGCATATGGGACCATATGAGATACTGAGGATTGAACCAGGGTCAGCTGCATGGAAGGAAAACAACTACCCATTGTACTATATCTCTGGCCTCAGATGTATAAACACGGTGACCAAGTATACAACTCCTGGTGTTCTACCACAATAATAAAGGATGGGAGAAACAACAGGAGAAAAAAAGGGCCAAGAATAGACATTTTTCAAGATGCCTGAATTTGGGACAGGAGCAACACTAAGGCAGGTAGGGCATTTGCCTTGCACACAGCTGACCTGGGTTCAATCCCCAGCATCCCATATGTTCCCTGAGCACTACCAGGAGTAATTCCTAGGTAGACTCAGGAGTAACCCCTGAACATTGCCAGGTGTGACCGAAAAGAAAAAAAAGATGTCTAAATTTTTATAAATCTATGGAAACTATGATTCCGTGTCTTGGGTGCATGCTTAGGTAGTTATAGATAAGAATCAGAAACAAGCTAAAAGAGCCCCTGTACACATTAAAAGACTAGGTGTGACAGGAAGAACTGAAATTCAGTGAACAAGCACTCAGTGACTGGGACCATTGGGTCCCACCAGACCCTGGATCCCTAACTCACAGCACACATCTCTCTCTCTCTCGATAAGCTCGAGAGAGAAAGAGAGGAAACTGGGGTACCTGCTATTAAGGCGGCCTGGGGGACGGGAGGGGAGGGGTACATTGGTGGTGGAAATGGGGCACTGGTGGAGGGATGGGTGTTGGAATACTGTATTACCAAGAACCAATTATGAACACGTTTGTAATTGTATGTTTCACGGTGGTATAATAAAAAAAATTAAAAAAAAAAAGATAAGCTCCAAATGAGACCTGGGTTTGATCCCCAGCATCCCATATGGTCCCCGAGCACTGCCAGGAGTAATTCCTGAGTGCAGAGCCAGGAGTAACCCCTGAGCATCGCCGGGTGTGACCCAAAAAGCAAAAAAAAAAAAAAATAAAGGATAAGCCCCAAATGAATTAGAACCTAATAAGAGAAAAGCTGGAAACTGTTATGAGAAAAAAATATACATGACTAAGATTTTTCTCAGTAGAGATAAAAGGAAGGAATGAGATATTTGTTCACATCAAATTGAAAACTTTTTATTGAAAATATTAGAAGAGCTTCTTAGTGGAAAAATATCTTTTTCACATGTTTAATACAATGATTTGAATATACAAAAAATATATTTTATTCACATGCTTAATCACATGATTAATATCCTGGATTTACAAAGAATTCTTAGAAATCAGTAAGAAAAAAGCAAATCGCCTGAATGGGTGAGAGGTATAAGTAGGTCAGTTAATAAGTTCAAATGAACCATAGGCATAAACAGCTTCTCAACATGACTTGTAATGGAGGAAAAACAAATGAAAACATTCTTGAAATACTATTTTACCCAGGCACAATTTTTTGTCTGACTCTAGCCATTTGGCAAGAACCACGAGCACTAGAAGGCTTCGCTGTGTGGGGAGGAGGAGGAAGGGAGAGCAGCTTCCCTGAAGGGTGGTTCTGCAGTGACTGAGGAGGAGCTGCTGTCCCTCCCAGTGTCCCCGCAGAGGTGCACGTGTACGTGAGACAGTGTCTTAGGAGGATCAGCACGGCACTGTTGTAGTAGGTGGATCTGAGAAGACCTTACTGCCCTTCAACAGAATCAACAGAATGGGTACAGAAACCGCGATGTCTTCACAGGGTGGAGTAGCATAGAGTAGTTATAAATGATCTTAGAGAGATAAGGGTCAAAGGGAACCCTCATCCATGTCTGGCGGGAATGTCAATTGGTTCAATTCCTTTGAAAAACAATATGAACACGTCTCAAAAACTAAGAACTGAGTTTCCATGTGACCCAGCAATTTCTCTTACGGGCATCTACCCTAGGGGCCCAAACACCTGGGCTGGAGAGATAGTACAGCAGGTAAGGTGCTTGCCTTGCATGTGAATGACCTATGTTCTGTACCTGGTGCCCCATATGATCAAGTTCTGTCAGGAGTGATCCCTGAGCAGAGATCCAGGAGTAAGCACACAGCACAGCTGGATGTGACTCAAAAGACAAAAATGTAAAAAGGTTCCCCAAGACCCCATTCAGGAAAGACACCTGAACTCCTGTGTTCATTTGGCTCTATTCACAATAGACAAAATCTGGAAACAACCCAGTGTCCAAGACAGATGAGTGGATAAAGAAACGCTGGTTACATGTACACAGTGGAATACTGCTCAGCTTTAAGAAAGATGAATTCATACAATTTGCTGCTACTTGGATGGATCTGAGAGTATCATGCTGAGAGAAACCAGGAGAGGGACAGACATAGTACAGGCTTCCTCTATGTAGGATATAAAGAAACATGGTAGGGAATATCGAATACCTACAGACACGGAACAGAGAACTCCAGTAGGACGCTTGCCATGGGGGGGAGGGTGATAAGGGAAGGGGGAGAGAGCTTAGGGAAGGGGGGACACTGGGACAGTGGTGCAGGGAAGCAGACATTCTGGTGGAGGGCGCAGTCCGAGAGTGTGTTATGCACAAAACTCTATCGTTAACGGTATAAAAAATCCAATTGCCTAAAATTAAAGGATTAGCAATAAAGTATATAAACCATATTAAAAAGTAGAATAAAATCATAGCCTCGGGACCAGAAAGACAGTACAGGGAAGGCACTTGCCTTGCAAATGGCCAACCTGCTTCCTGTTCTCAGCACAGATATAATCCTCTGACCACTCCACTCATGAGAGTGATCCCCGCTCACTCCTTAAGTACAGGGCTAGGGAAGGATAGATGCTGAGCATTGCTGAGTGTGATCCAAAAACTCAATCAACAGTAACAAAAATCTCAGACTATTTATCAACATGGCAGAAGGCACTCAGAAGGAAGAGGATCTTTCTGTTTAGTAGAACTGACAGCAGAATGGTCTTAATGGTTGAGTTTTGTAGAGTTAAAATCGATTCATGAACTTCTAGAAAAACCCTTCAGAGAATAATAATAATAATAGTAAATATATAGATTAGTTGTACCAAGAACAGTAGGGACAAGAACTGGAGATGTGACTCAGAAGTAGAGCACTTGCCTTGTGATGTATGAGGCCCTGAGTTTGATCCCCAGTACCCCAAAAATAAAATTTCTGGAATGTGTTATGCATGAAACTCTAACAGCAGACGCTGCCTTCCCTCTTGTAAGAACAAATGCACAATGTGTGATCAACAATTCTGGATAGGAACTGAGTACTGGAAATAGGTAAAAGGATATATATATATATATATATATATATATATATATATATATATATATATATATATATATATATATCTGTATTGCAAACCGTAAGGCCCAAAGGGGGAGAGAGAGAGAGAGAGAGAGAGAGGAGATAGAGAGAGACAGAGAGAGAGAACGAGAACCTTCCATAAACACAAGCAGGGAGGGAACGGGTCATTGGTGGTGGGAAATGTACACTGTTGAAAGGACCGAAACCCAATCATGAAAAAACTTTGTAACTGTGCATCTTACTGTGATTCAATTTTTTAAAAAATGCTATCTACATACTAGCATGTTTTTTTAAATTTTTTATTATACCACCATGAGACATACAATTACAAAGGTGTTCATAATTGGTTCTTGGTAGTACAGTATACCAGCACCCATCCTTCCACCAGTGCCTCATTTCCACCACCAATGTACCCCCCCCCTCCCCGCCCACCCCCAGGCTGCCTCAATACTAGCATGTTTTATAATGTGCTAAGGTCTTTTGTTTCCTGAAGGCATAAAGTTGTTACATCAAAGCATGAAAAGATACAGAATGTATACATTGATGCCATTTTGTGCTTTTGCCCTTAGTTAAATTAAAAAAAATATCAGTCCTGGTTACTGTCTTCTGAAGGTTTTTGTTTCTTGGTTTCCGGGCCATAGCACTTGGCTTTGCTCATTGCTTACTCCTGGCTCTGCGCTCAGGGATCACTCCTGGCACTAGGGATCAAGAGACCATTCCGGGCACTGTGGATCAAACCCAGGCTAGCCACATGTAAGGCAAGCACTCTGCCTGCTGTCCTAGTGCTCTGGCCCAACACTGCAGATATTTAGCAGACTCTCCCTTGGGTACAGTTCGCATCAGGCACTAGGAATCCCACTAAGGACTGGGGCCTTGGGGCCTGGATGAAAGGATCGGCATTGGCAGCCCAGGGGAAAGGGAAAGCAGGGTCTGCTGTTAGGTTCGCCCTCTTAGCTCTGTTCCAGCATTGGTGTCTCCTTAGGACTAAGTGTCCTAGTTTCTGAAATGGACGGTGAAAATTCTTTGCCCATGCACTGTTGATAGGAGTAAACCAGAGAATGGAGCAGTGAGTACTCCATGATACTAGCATCTCTTGTAAAGTTTCGTTATTAATACAGCTCCATACAGCTCTGGTAGACATCGAGAGTGCCAGAAAATTCTTAGAGGGGCCTGGAGAGATAGTACAGGAGGAACTATTCTTGCTTGGCATGAGGCTGACCCTGGTTCAATCCCCAGCACCACATATGATCTGGTAAGTGTTGCCAGAGGTTATTCATAAGCTACTCCTAGTTATTCCTAGCTAGGAATAGACTCTGAGCACAGTCAGGTATGACCCCAAAATACAAAAACACCTCACATCATAAAAGAAAAGGATGTGAGACTGGAGTTAAAGTGCAGGCAGCTGACCCCGGTTTGCTCCCTGGCACTGCATACAGTCCCCTAAGCAACACCAGGAGTCCCTGAACACCACCAGCTATGGCCCCAAAAACATACAAAAAAAGAAGACGAAGGAAGACTTCTGAGGGACAAGGGATCATAGCTCCCTGGGCAAAGTGACCCCGTTGAGATGGAGCTGTAAGGATTAGTGGGACTTAATCAGGAAAAGGAAAGTCGTGGGTGACAGAAAAAAATAAGTTGTGGGTTGCTGCCAGACTGGACAGTAAGATGCAGGCAGGCACTCTCCAATGTGAGCACGGCAGCTGTGATGCAGGCAGGATCTCATGTGAGTGAGGCAGCCGTGATGCGGGCAGGAACTCCTCATGTGAGCGAGGCAGCCAGGCTCTTTGGGCCCTCTGCAGTCTGAGGTACCTAGAGGCAGAAGGGGGAGGAAATGCAAGGGCTGGTGGGAAGGGTCTTCAGAGGGACTAGTCTGAATGGATCGGTCTTTATACCTACTTTATTTGTTTTTTTCCTTTCTCCAAAATAGATTTTTGAGAACTTGTTTTTTATTCATTCATTCATTCATTCATTCATTCATTTATTTATTTTTTTGCTTTTTTGGGTCACACCTAGCAGTGCTCAGGGTTACTCCTGGCTCTTCACTCAGGAATTACTCCTGGCGGTGCTAAGGGGACTATATGGGATGCCGGGGATCAAACCCAGGTTGGCCGCTTGCAAGGCAAACGCCCCTACCTGTGGTGCTATCGCTCCAGCCCCTTTTTTTAATTTTTTATCATACCACCATGAGATATACAATTACAAAGATGTTCATGTCTTACAGTGTTCCAGCACCCATCCCTCCACCAGTGCCCATTTCCCACCACCAATGTCCCCGATTCCCTCCCCCTCCCCTAGCCTGCCTCTATGGCAGGTTCTTTATCTCTTTCTCTTTCTCTATCTCTCTTCTCTCTCTTCCTTCTCTTGTACATTGTGGATTGCAATACGTACATTTAGAGGTTATCATATGTATATTTCTGCCTGTATTTAATGCTCAGTTTTAGGTTGGTATTAGCACTTTTGACAATTATTAGGACTCTGTTTCCTTCTCTGTCTTACCTAACCTCTGATTCCCACACTTTTGTGTAATTTTCACCTTTGATAAGACCTCCTGATCCATGTTTCACCTGACCTTCGATATTGGTATCATAATATCTGTATATATTTCTATCACTATCTATCACTATCTTCCCATTAATCATCTATTTGCTAGAGCGGGCACCAATAATATCTCCATATGTCCTATCTCATGCTAGTAGAACCCAAAGGCATCCACTTGCTCCAGGAACATAAAGAGCCTCAAACCATTATATTAGGTCACGGGAATGACCTAATATAAATGTTACTGGTATTTGGCATAGCAAATACTACACGAGCAGCTTGCCAGGCTTACCATGCGGGTGGCATACTGTTGTAGTCACCTCTAAATAAAGTATTTATTGATGAACCAAGCGGCCGCTAGCCAGGCTGTGATAGTCTGGTCTGCTGGGTGAAGTTGTGACTAGAGGGAAGTCCGGATGTGGAAAATGGCGGGCCCCATGGAGTAGGGGAGGGTGGTCTGGCTTGTTGTGAGGCTCTGCTGGGGTGGCAGGCTGGGGCTAGAACCCGCCATGCCTCCCGGGTGCCTCATGAGCAGCTGGGCACAGGAAGAGCAAGTAGAAGCTCTGCCCCATGTCTGAGAGTCTCTGGTTCAGCATACCTGGGCTGGATTGAAAAAAAACTGCTGCAGAGTGCCTATTGATGATCCAGGCTGTGATAGTCTGGTCTGCTGGGTGGAGTTGTGACTAGAGGGAAGTCCAGATGTGGAAAATGGCGGGCCCCATGGAGTAGGGGAGGGTGGTCTGGCTTGTTGTGAGGCTCTGTTGGGGTGGCAGGCCGGGGCTAGAACCCGCCATGCCTCCCGGGCACCTCATGAGCAGCTGGGCACAGGAGAGCAAGTATATATATGTATATATATTTATGTCATGCAAATAAATGCACTCATTCTATATCTGTCTTTTTCCTTCTGGCTAATTTCACTCAACATGATAGTCTCCATGTCCATCCATTTACAGGCAAATTTCATAACTTCATTTTTCCTAACACCTGCATAGTATTCCATTGTGTAGATGTACCAAAGTTTCTTTATTCAGTCATCAGTGTTTGGGCACTCTAGTTGTTTCCAGATTCTGACTATTGTGAATAGTGCTGCTATGAAAATAAAGGTGCAGATGGTGTTTTCGATGTGTGTTTTTGGCTTCCCAGGGTATATTCCCAAGAGTGGTTTGGTTGGGTCAAATGGGAGCTCGATGTCTAGTCTTTGGAGGAATGTCCATATTGTTTTTCTAAAAGGCTGCACCAGTCGACATTCCCACCAATAATGGATGAGAGTCCCTTTTCCCCGCATCCATGCCAGCACTTGTTGTTCTTGCTCTTTTGGATATGTGCCAGTCTCTGTGGTGTGAGATGATATCTTATAGTTTTTTTTGATTTGCATCTCTCTGATGATTAGTGATGATGAGCATTTTTTCATATGCCTTTTGGCCATTCGAATTTCTTCCTTGTAAAAGTTTCTGCTCATTTCTTCTTCCCATTTTTTGATGGGGTTGGCTGTTTTCTTCTTTTAAAAGTTCTATCAGTGCCTGATATATCCTGGATATCAACCCCTTATCAGTTGGGTATTGGGTGAATAGTGAATATTCTTTCCCATTCTGTGACTGTCTTTGTATCTTGGTCACTGTTTCTTTTTTTTTTCTTTATTCTAGGGGTTGTTGTTGTTTTTTTTTTTTTTGGGTCACACCCGGCAATGCTCAGGGGTTACTCCTGGCTCTTCACTCAGGAATTACTCCTGGCGGTGCTGGGGGACCATATAGGATGCCGGGGATTGAACCCGGGCTGGCACAGGCCGGCTGCATGCAAGGCAAATGCCCTACCTGCTGGGCTATTATTCCAGCCCCAAGTCACTGTTTCTTTTGAGGTGCAGAAGCTTTTTAGTTTCATGTAGTCCCATATGTTTATCTTTGCTTCCAGTTGCATTGATAGTGGTGTTTCATCTTTGAAGATGCCATTAACTTCAATATCGTGGAGGGTTTTTCCTATATTTTCTTCAACGTACTTTATGAATTCAGGTCTGATATTGAGTTCTTTAATCCATTTTTGGTTTGATTTTTTGTGCATGGTGTTGCCAGAGGTCCAAATTCATTTTCTTACATGTAGCTGCCCAGTTTTCCCAGCACCACTTGTTGAAGAGGCTTTCCTTGCTCCATTTTAGACTCTTTGCACCTTTATCAAAAATTAAATGGTCATGTGTTTGAGGATGGGTGTCAAGATACTCAACTCTATTCCATAGGTCCACAGATCTGTTTTTATTCCAATACCAAACTGTTTTAATTACTACTGCTTTGTAGTACAGTTTGAAGATGGGAAAGGTGATGCCTCCCATCTTCTTTTTCCAAGGATTGCTTTTAGCTATTCCTGGGGATTTATTATTCCATATGAATTTCAGGAGTGTTTGGTCAATTTCTTTGAAGAATGTCATGGGTATCCTCAGAGGGACTGCATTGAATCTGTACAAAGCTCTAGGGATATTACCATTTTGACAATGTTGATTCTCCCCATCCATGAGCAAGGAATGTGTTTCCATTTCCTTGTATCCTCTTTTATTTCTTGTAGCAGTGTCTTGTAGTTTTCTTTGTACAGGTCCTTTACACACTTGGCTAAGCTGATTCCTAGGTATTTGATTTTCTGTAGTACAATTGTGAATGGAATCATTTTCTTAATATCCCTTTCTCCTCTTTCATTATTTGTATATAGGAAAGCCACCGACTTTTGGGTACTGATTTTGTACCCTGCCACTCTACTATAAGCATCTATTGTTTCTAGGAGTTTTTTGGTAGAAAGTTTAGGGTTCTCTAGGTATAATATCATGTCATCTGCAAATAGTGATAGCTTGACTTCTTCCTTGCCTATCTGGATGCCCTTAATGTCCTTTTCTTCTCTGATTGCTATGGCAGTACTATATTGAATAAAAGAGGTGAGAGTGGGCAACCTTGTCTTGTCCCTGATCTTAGGGGGAAGGCTTTCAGTTTTTCCCCATTGAGAATGATACTTGCTGTGGACTTTTGGTAGATGGCTTTGACTATATTGAGGAAGGTTCCTTCAGTTTCCATTTTTTGGAGGGTTTTAATCATGATCGGGTGCTGGATCTTGTCAAATGCTTTTTCTGCATCTATTGATATGATAATATGGTTTTGATTTTTTTACATCATATCTTATTGATATGATGTATTATGTTGATTGACTTGCGAATGTTGAACCATCCTTGCATTCCTGGGATGAATCCTACTTGGTCATGATGTATAATCTTTTGATGAGTCTTTGGATTCTTTTTGCTAGTATTTTGTTGAAGATCTTAGCATCTGTGTTCATCAGGGAGATCGGTCTGTAGTTTTCTTTTATTTGTGTTATCTCTCCCTGCATTGGGTATCAGGGTGATATGTGCCTTGTCAAAGCTGTTTGGGAATGTTTCTGTTTCTTCTATTTCCTGGAAGAGCTTGAAAAGGACAGGCAGTTGGTCCTCCTTAAAGGTTTGGTAGAATTCACTAGTGAATCCATCTGGACCTGGGCTTTTGTTTTTGGGAAGACTTTTAATTACGTTTCAATATCCTCCATGGTGATAGGCTTATTCAGGTATTGCAGGTCTTCTTGTTTCAGCCATGGGAGGTAATAGGACTTCAAGGGAATTTATCCATTTTTCTAAGGTTCTCATGTTTCACGGCATACAGACTCTCAAAGTAATCTCTGATGATCTTTTGGATTTCTGTGGTTTCTGTTGTGATGTCCCCCTTTTCATTTATGATTATGTTTATTTGGGTTCTCTCTTTCCCTGTCCTTACAAGTCTTGCCAGTGGTTTGTCGATCTTGTTTATTTATTCAAAGAACCAGCTCTTGGTTTCATTAATCTTTTGGATTGTTTTTTTGGGTTTCCAGCTCATTGATTTCTTCTCTAAGTTTTATTATTTCCTTCTCTCTGCCTGGGTTGGGTTCCTTTTGTTGGTCTTTTTTCTAACATTTTGAGCTGTGAAATCAGGTTATTAATGTGGGCCCTTTCTTTCCTGATGAATGCTTGCAGAGCTGTGAACTTTCCTCTTAACACTGCTTTTGCTGTGTTCCACAAGTTCTGGTAGTTGGTGTCTTCATTTTAATTTGTTTCCAGGAATCTTTGGATTTCCGTTTTGATTTCTTTGTGACTCACTGGTTGTTCAGCAGTAAGCTGTTCCATTTCCAGGTGTTTGATTTAACTCCCTGTTTCTGTATGTGGTTAACTTCCATTTTCAATGCATTGTGGTCTGAAAAAATAGTTGATACAATTTCTATATTTTTATTTTATTGAGGTATGTTTTATGGTTCATCATGTGGTCTATCTTGGAGAATGTTCCGTGTGCACTGGAGAAAAATGTGTATTCAGTTTTTTTTTGGGATGAAAAGCCATGTATATATCAACCAGCCCTCTTTCTTCTATTTCTTCCTTCAGGGCCAGTATTTCCTTGGTGAGTTTCAATCTTGTCGATCTATCCATAGTTGATAAAACAGTGTTGAAGTCTCCTACTACTATTGTGTTGCTGTCAATGCCTTCTTTGAAGTCTATTAGCAGTTGTTTTAAGTATATATCTGGACCCTCTTTGGGTGCATATATGTTTAGGAGTGTAATTTCTTCCTGGTATACGTATCCCTTAATTATTAAGAAATGGCCTTCACTGTCCCTTCTAACCTTTTTTAGCCTGAAGTCTATGTTGTCAGATACTAGTATGGTCAGACAGCCTTTTTTGGAGGAGTTGTTTGTGTGTAGAATTGTCTTCCAGCCTTTGACTTTGAGTCTGTGTTTTCTCTGATTGTTCAGATGTGTTTCTTGTAGGCAGCAGAATGTTGGATCCAGTTTTTTAATCCATTTTGCCACTCCGTGTCTCTTTAATGGTGCATTTAGGCCATTGGCATTGAGAGAGATTATTGTCATAGGATTTTGTGCCATCTTTTTTTAATAAGTTTGTTGCACTTTTTTTTTAATTGATTCTTATTTATTTATTTATTTATTTTTCCCCAAATTTTTATTACACCATTTTAGACATACAATTGAAAGATGCTCATGTAGAGTTTTGGCTCTACAGTGTTCCAACACCCATACCTCCACCCAAACCCATCTCCCATCACCAATGTTCCCACCTCCCTCCCCCCTCCCAACCTCAACTACTTGGCGGGTTCTGTATGTCATTTCTCTCCTCTCTATCTCTCCCTCCGCCAAACTTTCCTGCACATCGTGGAATGCAGTGCATTAAAGGACATTACTGTTTCCACTATTTTAATGGACTGCGCTGCGCTAAGCAGCTGCACCGACCTGGGCTCTAACTGGTTTTGCTCTGTTAATCTGGTCGTGAGGTAGCATCCGGACAGTGAAGGTGGTGGCTAGTGTGGTGGGCGGAGTCTCATCCGGCTGCTTCGGGACCCCCAGAGGTGATGGGCCCACTCCCAAAACCCATCTGTCCTCCCGGGGGCCCCATGATCAGCTGGGCCCGGGCGAGCCAAGTTCCAGCTTCCCCAGTCGCTTGTGAGGCCAGTTTGTTGTACTTTTAGGGTTTGTCTTATCTTACAGCAGCGCCTTCAGTCCTGCTTGTAAAGTTGGTTGAGTCTATGAAGTTCTTAAAACTGTTGCTTATCTAAGAAGTTGTGTATCTTTCCTTCAAATCTGAATGTGAGTCTGGCCGGGTAAAGAATTCTTGGTGAGGTCTTCATTTCATTGAGTCTTTTCATGATATCCCACCATTGTCTCCAGGCTTGGAGTGTTTCCTCTAAAAAATCTGCTGTAAATCTAAGGGATTTTCCTTTTGATTGTGATTTCCTTCTTTAATCTTGCTGTTTTCAGTATTCTATCTCTATCTATGGTTCTTGTCATTTTTATTAGGATATGTCTTGGAGTATTCATATTTTCATTTCTTTTAGATGGTACTCTTTGAGCCTCCTGAATCTGGGAGCAAGCATTCTTTAGTTCCGGGAACTTCTCAGCAATGATTGATAGTTGCTTCTTCGTCAGGGTTTTCTTCTTGTCCCTCTGATACTCCAATGATCCTTATGTTATTCCTTTGGCTTCATCTCAATTATTTCTGTTCGTCTACTGTGAGTTTTTTTTACCATTTTCTGCTATTGCCGAGAAAGTCTCTGCACCTTGTCTTGGAGCTCACTGATTCTGTCCTCAGCAGCTGTTACTCTGCTGGAAAGGCCTTCCAATCTCATTTTTTAATTAAATATTTTATTATACCACTGTGAGATATATCAATTACAACGTTGTTCATGTTTAAAGGTTTTGGTCACAGTGTTCCAGTACCCCGCCCTCCACCAGTGCCCATTTCCCACCACCAATGTCCCCAATTCCTCCCCCCCTCCCATAGCCTGCCTAAATGACAGGTTCTTTATTTCTTTTTCTCTCTCTCTCTCTTTTCCTTCTCTTACACATTGTGGGTTGCACTACATACTTAGAGGCCATCATGTGCATTTTTTGTCTGTATTTAATGCTCAGTTCTAGGTTGGTATTAACCCTTTCAACATTTATTCACACATGTTCCCTTCTCTGTCTTACCTAACCCCTGAATCCCACACATTTGCGGTATTTTCCACTTTTGGTAAGACCTACTGATCCACGTTTCGCCTGACACTGGATTTTGGAGTCATAATATGTATATATATATATATATATATATATATGTCATGCAAATAAATGCAGTCATTGTATATCTCTCTCTTTCCTTCTGACTAATTTCACTCAACATGATCCTTTCCATGTCCATCCATTTATAGGCAAATTTCATAACTTCATTTTTCCTAACAACTGCATAGTATTCCATCCAATCTCATTTTTGTCTGTTATTTCTGCTTGCATTTCATTTCCATTTTCCTCACTTCTGCTTTCATGTCCTCTTGCATTTTATTGGCTCTGTGTTCCATTGCTTCCTTGAGCTCCTTATGCATCCTTAATAGCTCTCTTCGAAATTGCTTATTGGAGAAGTCATACAGTTCATCATTATTGCTTGGCTCATCTTGGCAGGTGGCTTTGCTCATGGAGCTTGATGTAATTCTGCGTTACTTTACCATTATGAGCATTATAGGTTGCAACTTAAGTGTACTGGGCACTGTGTGTCTGGGCAGTTTAGTAATGGTTGTTGATGGTTGTTCACCGATTTTGAGGAATGTGGAGAGTATTTTGGCTAATGTACCCTGGTACTACTATATAGGATATCAGAAAACTGAGTTTTGGGTTGTGAAACCTGGGGTAGAGCCGCCGAGAACAGGGAGATGGCGCGGGAAGTGGGATGGGTCCTGGTCAGCAGAAGTTGGGCACTCTGGCCACCAGGCTTTGGGTCCTCTACCTGCCCGGAGGCTGGCAATGGGGGGGTGAGCAGAAAGGTTCCACACCCACCTGGAAAAAGTGCCCAAGATCAGGGAGATGGCGCAGGGAGTGGGATGGGTCCTGGTCAGCGAAAGTTAGGCGTTCCAGCCTCCAGGCTTTGGGTCCTCTACCTGCCTGGAGGCTGGCGATGGGGGGATGAGCAGAAAGGTTCTGCATCCACCAGTAGTAAAGCGGCCGAGATCAAGGAGATGGCGTGGGTGGAATGGGTCCTAGTCCTGAGAACTTTTTAACCTGGTCCCCCTTCCTGGGCTCCTGTAATGCTAAATGTTACCCCTTACACACCACTGTTGCTGAGTTTTCCAAACTGAAATTGTATGACATGTTGTCCTGTCATATTCGCATCACATCACATGGCACCTTCAGAGTGTGCGGCCCTTGTGCTTGCAGGCAGGGCCCAGCTCAGGGACCCCACAAGGCAGCCTCTTCCATCCAGACCCTTCAGAGCCTTCTCGGCCTGGGACCACTCAGTGATTTTGCTCGCCTGTGCTTACATGGTAGCAAATCCATGGGCTGGAGGGGCAGCAAGTCCTTTGCTCATCTCTTTTCGCTGTTCCTCCACTCCCTCTGGGCAGGCTCAGACAGTAGCCTGGCAGGAGTGGCTGATAACCAGGGCATGATGTGGTGCCAAGGGTTTGCTGAATCAGCTCATGCTGTCCGGCCTTTCCCTCTGCTGAGTTCTCTCCATCAAGGTCAAGAGCATCCCGAACTCCATGCCACTGGCCTTTGGGCCTGGGCACTTTGGCCATCCTGCTCTTCCCATCTCTCCCGCCACCGTCCTGCCCTGGCCCATCCTTTCTGGAAACACTTTATCCCCTTTGTGAGCTGAAGCACTCCCCAGTGCATGGCTCGCTCAGCTGTACATGGTGGCTGGCAAGAGCCATTCTTGCTTAGTCCGACCTGGCTGGATCCCTGACTCTGATTTACTCATTACTGGTCATCAGCACTTTGACAGAAGGGTGCTGTGGGCATTGGTTTTCTGCCCATGAGATCTTTACCAAGGCAGCATTCAGACAGACGTATGCCTGCCAGGCTTCCTGCCTTAAGAACCCTTTCCTTTAGACATAGTGCAGGATTAAGGTACTTTGCTTTGCATGCAGCCAACTTAGTTCTATCCTTTGTGCTGCATATTGTCCCCTGAGTTCTACCAGGTGTTATACCTGAGTGCAGGGCTAGAAGTAAGCCCAAGCACTACCTGGTATGGCCCAGTCCCACACCCTTCAAGATGAAAAGAAGAATATACTTAAAAAATGATTGTGTACCTGTGATAAGTAGATGCTGGGAATCATTTGTATCACTTGTCTTCCTGTTGATCATTGATTTGCTCGAGCGGGCACTAGTAACATCTCCTTACGTCCTGTCACATGCTAGTGTAGCCTAAGGGCATCTGCTAGCTCCAGGATCATAAAGAGTCTCAAACCATTCCATCAGGTCATGGGAATGAGGTCTGTAATTGACCTCATGCTGGGAATGCATTATTGAATGAAACATTCACTCTGTGCCCTGAAGGTACTTAGGAGCCAGTGGGGAGATGCTGTCAATCAAAGTATCAAACTGGAATCAAACTGGAAGTTTGTCAATCAAACTGGAAATATGTCAATCAAACCCAGACTTTGATTTGGGAAATTGAGTTCTGAGATCAGAGACAAGAGTTGGACATTTGTTCTAGTCAGGATGTCAGGGAAAACTCATATGAAGAAGTCATGGTGAACTGAAGACTTGACAGATGAATTAACCAGGTGAATAAAGATTCCAGAAGGTGAGGGCAGCACCAGTGAACACTGGGTTGGGGTGGAGAGAGTGAGGACAGGAGGAGCCAAAACAGGGCCTTCAAGGTGGCTGAGTCACGGGCAAGATGTGGGTGCCTGAGCCCTGTCCCGCTCCTGCCATTACTTTTGCTTCTTCCTGCCAAGAGCAGTGAGGAAACAGGTCTGCTGGTGGGTGGGGGGAATGGGGAGGGCTTGACTGCTGGCTTGACAATTTGCAAAGCTGATTCTGTCTACAAGTTGCTAAAGGCAAGCCCTATTAGCCAGGACTTGGAGCATAAAAGGTTTCCAGGGAGAACGAGGCCGCAGGGGGTAGGGGAGACTTCTAGAGCCTTCTCGAGGCTTGGGTAGAGATTAGCAGAGGAAAAGAGGCTTTGGCTTTTTATTTCAAGGATTTCAGCTATACAGCAGCCTGATATCCCACCCCCAGGTGCCTCAGGTTATGGCTTTCCTGGCTAAAGCATCTCCCGTCCTTGGAGACACATTTCCCTCATTGTATTAGGATGAATGAAAATAACATTTCTTTCTCTTGCTCTCTCTTCTCCCGGCAGGCTGATCTTTGGCACTCTCTACCCTGCGTACTATTCCTACAAGGCTGTGAAATCAAAGGACATCAAAGAATATGTAAGTAGCACTCTGCAGGAAGGGGTGGCCAGAGGGTTGCCGTGGGTGCTGGTGTGGGCAGTGGAGCAGGAAAAAGCAGCTCTTCATGCCTCTACCCAGGGCACTTGGCAGGTGTGATCCCGGGCTTCCTTTCCAGAGAGCGCCTCTGTGAAGCTAGGCTGTGGGAGCCAGGCAGGGAGGGAGACATGGTCTGTGGGAAAAACATCTAAAACGTTTATGTTTTATGATGAGACTTAGTGGTCAGAGCACATGCCTTGCACATGTGAGGCCTTGATTCCATTCTCAGCTCCACAAACATTAATGAATTAAAAATAGAGGTCCCCACTGGGGTTGAATATTAAATACCTGTAAGAAATTAACGTGAACAACAAGAACAACTTTGCTAAAAAATTGAGTAGACTCCACTAAGTTTAATAAATGAGGGGCCGGAGCGTTAGTCCAGCGGGTAGGGCATTTGCCTTGCACGAGGCCAACCCAGGTTCGATCTCCAGCATCCCATATGGTCCCCTGAGCACCAACAGGAGTACTTCCTGAGTGCAGAGCCAGGAGTAACCCCCTGAGCATTGCCAGGTGTGACCCAAAAAAGAAAAAATAATAAAATAAAAGAGCTTGCACAAAATTTAAATAAATAAATAAATAAATAAATAGATAAATAAATGGAAGCAATAATACAGATGGTCCACTTCGCATGCAACAGCTGAGTGTACAGGTTATGACTTTAGCAACACCATTATAAGATATGTGTTGTAGTAAGCAATATAATGTCAATTAATTAGTGCCTGCTAAGGGAGCAGGTATGGGGAGGGTGGGAAACTAGGGTCTTTGGAGGTGGTAAGGGCACATTGTTGGTGGAACTGATGTTGGAATAGTGGATATCTGAAACAACTGTATTGTGAATAAGTTTGTAAATCACAGTGTTTAAATAAAGTTTAAAAATTAAAAAATAATAATAACTGAGGCCTCACGCCTGCCCAAGTGACAGCAGCTCACTGGGCCTTGCGCCCTCATCTGGAGATCACCGGGAGGCAGAATGTGTGTCACCAGGAGATCATCTGGTATCAGGGCTGGCTGCAAGGGTCCTTGAGCCCCAGCTCCGGTCTCCCCGCACCTATGAGAGTCAGCTCTCTCTCTCTCTGTTGCTTTAGTGGCCTTCGAAGGATGCGGCCATGTGCTGGGCCCTGAGGGAGGGTGTTGCTGCTGATCTCTACTGCTTGGGAGGCCGATCTCCAGCCACCAGCAGCACGCCCCTCTCCATAGACTGCAGAGATCTGGTCACAGTGCAGGGGACTTTGTCCCTGGCTCTGGTGTTTGCTCGATACCTGGGACCGCCATGTTCTCCTCAGAGCAGTGAGGTGGAGGTCAGCAATCCTGCCTCTGGGGTCACGTGGGCACAAACAGCTTTCCCCCTATCTCTCGGGAGATGGCAGCTGATTCAGCTGGCACAAGTCGAAGAAACCTTCAAAGTGGGTCTAGACAGTTTTTCTTTCTTTACTTCCCCAGGGTGTCTCTGGAATGAGTCTGCCCCCACCCCCTCCCCCTTGGGCCAACTGAACCTGCCCCCACTTTCCCTATTTCCCAGAACTTTATCTTGGTTGGTGTGTACCAGGAAGCAGACAGCAGGATGCTTTTTGTTTGTTTCCATACTCGGGTTATTCCTGGCTCTGCACTCAGGAATTACTCCTGGCTACCTCTAGCAGTGCTTGGGGACCAAATGGGATGCCAGGGATCAAACGCAGGTTGGCCATGTGCAAGGCAAATGCCCTACCCACTGTACTATTGCTCTGGCCCCAGGCAGGGATGCTTTCTCCTCTGGGGTTCAGGTCCCTGGTCTGTGTGAAGGAACCTCAGAGTGTATGTATATGTTTTTATTATCATTATTATTTCTAATTTAGTTTTGTACTGTGATGTACAAAGTTATTGACAACAGAGTTTCAGGCAGACAGTGGTGCAGCTCCGGCCCTCCACCATACCTGCATCCCTCCGCCAATGTCCTCATGTTCTCACCCAACAACCAACCTGTCTACTTGACAGATACGTTTTTCTTTTGCCATTTTTACTGAGGCACCATGCCTTACAATACTGTTTTGTTGTTGTTTTGCTTGGTTATTTGTTTTTTTGAGCCACACCCAGCTGTGCCTCAGGGGGTTGCTTCTGCTTTACATTCAGGAATCACTCTGGTAGGAGCAGGGGGACGATATGGGATGCTGGGGATCAAACCCAGGTCAGCCATGATCAAGCCAAGTGCTCTAGTCACCATACTCTCTCAGGCCTTGTAAAATACTGTAAATTATATTTTTGTGTAGATGTCGCTCCAACACAGCACCTGTCACCATAGTGCAGACTTCCCTCCACCACTGTCCTAACTGCCCCTCCCAGCTATACCTCCCTCCCAGGTATGCTTAGGAGGTTCAGTTTTAACTCTAATTATTATAGCTAGGGTTCCATGCTTATAGTAGAGGGCTAAATATAAAATGTGTATAAACAAAGTATATATTAGAAGTATATATAAAGTGGTCAAGTGATTTAAATATACGAACCACTGCAACTCAACTGAGTCAAGGTCTCTTACCCTTCCCATTATATTAACCTCCGGCCCCTTTTTTTTTTGCCTCTCCCTCCATTTCTCAACTTTCCTGGCATTTTTCTTTCTGTAATCTAGGACCAAGGGTTTAGCCACTGTTGATGTCTTCTTATTCCTTATCAGATCATCCTATAAAACCCCTATTAGTGAGAACATTTGGTGTTTGATTTTGTCCTTTGGACTTCCTTCATTTAACACGAGGTTCTTTAGTTCAAGTTGCAGTGAATTGCACGGTTTCATCCTTCTTTCTGGCTGTACAGTATTCCACTGTGTATATATGCCACTGCTCCATAAACCATTCATCCTCCTGGGTTGCTCTCACATCCTGGCTGCTATGCTAAGTGCTATAGTGAACATAAGTACATGCAGATCTTTTCAAATAAATGTTGTGCCTTTGGCCAGTAGGCAAATAAAAAATGTGTTTATGGTCACGTATGCTCAGGAAATCCAAATTAAGATGACAGTGAACTTTATTGCCTCACACTGGTGAGAATGTCATACATGGAAAGAATAGTAACCACCCATTGGCAGGGATGTGGCAAAAAAAGGAACCACATGCTCTGCTGGGGGTGGGGGAGGATGTCATCTGGGCCAGCCCCTGTGGAAAATAGCATGGAGATTACTCAAAAAAGTAATATCTACAGGGCTAGAGCGATAGCACACGGCACACAGCCGACCCAAATTCTGTCCCGAATCCCATATGTTCCTCCAAGCACTGCCAGGTGTAATTCCTGAGTGCAGAGCCAGGAGTAAGCCCTGAGTATTGCCAGGGGCTTGTCAAAGTATTGCCAAGTATACTTGCCTGAGTATTGCCAAAAAGAAGAAAGAAAAAAAAGAAAGTAACATCTACAGCACCCTTTGGGCCCTGTGAGAAACTATAAATAGCTGTTAAGTGACAAGCACAGAAACGCATGAGGTGCCATAGATGTGGCCCAGGGCACAAGCATTGAGCGGCCTCTTCCAGGTCACCCTCTCCCAAGCCTGCAGCCTTGGGTAGACTAGGGCAGAGTCAGGAGAACGGCCCTAAACAGGGTCCCCTAACGTTCAAGGTCTGATCTTCTCTCTTTTTTTTTTTTTTTGCTTTTTGGGTCACACCCAGCAATGCTCAGAGGTTACTCCTGGCTCTGCACTCAGGAATTACTCCTGGCAGTGCTCAGTGGACCATATGGGACACTGGGGATCGAACCGGGCCGGCACAGGCCGGCCACGTGCAAGGCAAACGCCCTACCCGCTGGGCTATCGCTCCAGCCCCTGATCTTCTCTTTTGTAGGAGTAAAAATATCCCTGTCAGCTCCTCAGGGGTGGGCTGAGAGCCTGCGCATTGCTGTGCTCTGAGTAGCCTCACAGGGGCCTGATTGAGCACTAGACAAGCTGTTCATTAGTCGAGGGTGAACACTCGCTGACAAGCACAGCAGCTGTTTGTTTAGGGCTGGCAAGCATACGCACCTCCCTGGAGGAAAGCGGGGTGGGGGGGTTAAGATTAGAAGGTTTCTTGGTAAAAATGGAAACAGAAGAAAGGAGCTGAGCGGTGTTCAGGGAGACATGTCTTTCTGCCTTTCTGTACACACTCCTGCACAGGCTCCCCGCACACTCACCCCATTGGCAGTAGACCGCTTCCTTCGTCCAAGAGTGTTTCTTTCCATACCTCTACCTCGCCACAGCTGGCTGGCGATTTTATCTCTGCCCCCTGATTATCTTTCACCTCAGATGCCCCCCCATCTTTGCTGCTGCTCATGGTGCAGTTGCCTCAAGTGTCCAGGGATTTGGGGCCGTTGTGACAAATCACCATAAGTGTAGTGCTTCGGACAGAATGATTTTCTCAGCACTGGGTGTCAGAGGCTGACAGGTCTCACTAGGCTGATGCTAGGCAGGGCCGTGTTCCTTTTGGAGACCCCCCAAATGGGTTTCGTGCCTTTTCAGGTCCTGGAAGCTGCTTGCAGCCCTCACACATGCCCCCTCACTGCTGTCAAACCCAGCACCGCTGTCTCTCACCCATCTTCCGGTCGCATGGGCCTCTGAGCGCACTCAGGAAAGTTCCCCACTTTTGGTTTGTTCTGGGACCTCACCTGGGAGGGCCCCAGGGCTACTCCCAGCTCAGTAGTTGGGGATCAGTCCCAGCCATACTTGCGGGGACCATGAAGTGCTAGGATTGAATTGGGACCTCTTGCATGCAAAGCACATGCTCGGGTCACTGAGCCATCTCTCTGGCCTGCGTCTCTCATCTCAGTGTTTGTGGGATCTCCCTGAGCTGACCTGAGTAATCCATTCTGAGCATCTTCTCTGAAAGTGCTTAATTTACTGACTTGGCATAATCCCGTTTGCCTCTGCAGGCAGCACACACAGGATCCGGCACTCATTGGTAGATTGCCTGTCTCGCCTTTGCTCAATCTCAGGAACTGTCCCGCATTGCTGAGTCTGGTCCCTGGCCCTGCCAGTGTGTGCCCCCAGACACTGCAATAACCACAGCAAAGGGAAGGGACATGGGAGAAGAGGGATTGACTCAAAAACAAAGCAAAATGGTTGGATCCAGTGCGAGGGGTGTTATCCTGCCTACCAAATCTCCTCACCCTTTGCCTCCTCTCCTCATTTATATTCTATTGTTCACATAATTTCTAGGAACCTTCTTTTTGGGGAGGTGTATGGTTGGTCATACCTGGCCATGCTCAGGGTTCACTCCAGACTTATAGTCAGGGACACTTTTGACAGGGCTCAGGGGACCACTTGTAGTGCTGGGGATTGAACTCGTTCAAGGCTCTCCATCCCTAGGAACCCTTTGGAAATACAAATGTAAAAACTTCACTTCCATGGGACCTTTTCATGGCTGCTTATCACTTGCAAGATGAAGTCCAGACTCCATTCTGCAATGCTTGATGTCCTCTTCTTCCCGCCATTTCTCTGAAAGTTCTCATTACTCTGCATCTCAGTCTTGGTACCCAAAGCCCAATCTGTGGATCTGCCTTTCTGCATTATTCAGAAGCACCTTTTCCATCCTAATGTTCTTTGTGGAAGACAAGGCCTATTATATAGGCTTTTAAAAAATTCAGATACTCCCTCCAAGCTCCAGATACTCCCTCCCTGAAGCTGCAGCGATGGTTCAAGGGTCACGTCCAGCAGTACTTCAGAGCTAATTCTAGCACAGTATGGGATGAAGGAGTTACTCCTGGTGGTGCTTAGGGCACCGTGAGGTGCCTGAGATCAAATCAGGGCCTTCTGCATGCAAAGCATGTGCTCAGTCTATTGAGTTCTCTCTGCCCCTAGACTTAAAATGTTTCTTTTCTTTTTTTAACTTTTTGAGCCACACCCAGCGATGCTCCTGGGTTACTCCTGGCTCTGCACTCAGGCATTATTCCTGGTGGTGCTCAGGGGGACCATATGGGATGCTGGGGGATAGAACCTGAGTCAGCTGCATGCAAGGCAAACACCCTATGCACTGTACTATCGCTCCAGCCCCATAATGTTCCCTGCCCACTTGTTTCCCTAGCCAATATAGGGGTGTGGGCAATGGTCGGGTTGACAATTTAAATTGTTATTTTGTTTTTAGGCATACTACTCTGTGCTCATGGCTTTTTGGGTAAAAATGGAAACATCCCTGTGCAGTGCTAGGGATGGAATCAGTGTCATTCATGTGCAAGGTAAACATCTTGGCCCTTGTACTGTCAACCCCATTCTGACTATTTAATTTTTTGAAGTGTTTAGTTAAGAGTTAGATTGCGTCAGAGCCAAAGAAGGAAGCACTTTGCTCAGAGATATGAACCTAAAGCTGAACTCAGCTGTAGGAATTTATATTTGGCAAGTACATGAGTTGTTAGAATTATTATTGGAAAGTTTACTTATACACTAAAATATGAGTATCATGGCAAATGTTAGTGTTGACTAGAAGAGGTCACTGTCATATATGTACATATACACATACACATATATAGACACATATACTTACAAGCATATCACATGAAAAACATGGAAGCCATAGACCCTATTTATTTAAATGTTCATGAGTTTACAGCTGATATTTATGGTTTGTTAAAAGATAACTTTATCTTAGGTCCAGAGATGGGACTCAAGAGGAAGAGCACATGTTTTGCATGTATGAGGACTTTGGTTGGGTCCCTGGCATAGACTAGCACACTGCCCCCCCATCCCACCCCAGCGCTGCTGGGTGTAGAACCCTAGTCCCTAAGATCCTGCAAGTATGTCCTTTGGACCCCACCAACATAACAACAAAAGACAAATTATCTTTTTTTGCTTTATGGATCACCAGCAATGCTCAGAGGTTACTTCTGCCTCTGCTCTCAAGAATTGCTTCTGGCAGTGCTCGGGGGACCATATGGGATGCCAGAATTGAACCCAGGTCAGCTGCATGCAAGGCAAATGCCCTACCTGCTGTGCTATCGCTCTGGCACCCAACTAAAGACATATTTTAAAGGGTAAAATCACATTTCATGAGTGATTGCTATCAGAATCTTGAAGCAGAGGAGAGCACGATAGAGAATGCCTGAGGAGAACCACTTCAAGCTGCCTTTTTACCATGGCCCCTAAATTTTGTCCATGGCTCAAATTTCTGCCTGAGATTTGGCATTGATTTTCCAATGACCAATCGAAGAATGACCAAGAATTGGTCATTCTTGGTTCTCCTCCTGAGCCATCAGACTGCCTTCTGCCAATAAGGGACTGTTAAAGGCTTTAATCCAGGAAAGAGAATCATCAAATTTGGATTTAAAATCTGTCTGTGTGGAATGTGGAGTACAGATTTACTGGGGCAGGGGTATAATGTCCAAGCAAAGGGACTGTAGTTCTGTTCCACTCAGGAGATGGGGGTGGTCTGAAGTAAGGGAATGGATAGGGGGAATAAAGGAAGAGAGTCATCATAAAGCAAGCACCGTCAAAAGCAAGCAGAGTCAAAAGGCATAAGGACCAGAGAGAGTCCAATGAGCTGGGGTGCATGTTTGGCCTGCAGGACACCTGGGTTCAGCACCACATGGACCCTGAGCACTACTAGGAACATCACCAAGCCGCTGAGTTGGGTCTAACCCATGAGCACTACCACTGGTATGACCCAAAACTAGGGAGGAGGAGTGGAAATGATACTTTTTGGTGATTTGTGGCCGTGGTAGATGGAAAGTCGAATTTTTCCTAGGAAGAGTATTTAATCAGAGTTAAAAGAATGTCCATAGAATGACTGCATTTATTTGCATGACGTAAATATATCAGGTGGTCTTACCAAAAGTGGAAATTACCGCTAAACGTGAGGGAGTCAGAGGTTAGATAAGACAGAGAAGGGAACATGTGTGAATAAAGGTCGAAAGGGCTGATACCAACATAGAACTGAGCATTAAATGCAGGCAAAAAATGCACATGATGGCTTCCAAGTGTATGTAGTGCAACCCACAATGTGTAAGAGAAGGAAAAGAGAGAGAGGGAGAGAGAGAAAAGAGATAAAGAACCTGCCATTTAGGCAGGCTATGGGAGGGAGGAGGGAATTGGGGACATTGGTGGTGGGAAATGGGCACTGGTGGAGGGTGGGGTGCTGGAACACTATGTGACCGAAACCTCCAAACATGAACAACGTTGTAATTGTATATCTCATGGTGGTATAATAAAATGTTTAATTAAAAATGCAAAAAAAAAAGAATGTCCAGAACAGAGTGAAAAAATGTCCGAAGGAAAAGGACAGATATAGAATGATCACATTCATACTATTAAAAAATAGTATGAGACTATTATGCAAGGCCAGGCAAATCAGGGGCCAGGAAGTCTTGCCAATAGTTGGAACCTACCATAAGTGTGTGGGGGCAGAGGGTAGGTAAGATAGAGAAGGGAACAGTTTGCCAATAATAGTTGGGAATGGTAATGCTAGACTAAAACTGAGTATTGAAAGTAGGGAAAGGGGGCCTGGAGGCGATAGCACAGTGGGAAGGGTGTTTGTCTTGCATGCGCCTGACCTGGATTCTATCCCTGGCATCCCATATGGTCCCCTGACCACCACCAGGAGTAATTCCTGAGCGAAGAGTCAGGAGTAACCCCTGAGCATTGCTGGGTGTGACCCAAAAAGCAAAAAAAAAAAAAAAAAAAACAGGGAAAGGGATATACAGGATAATCCTTCAGTGCCTATATTGTAAACCACAATGTTCAAAAGTAGAGAGAGAGAGAGAGAGAGAGAAGTACCTTCCATAGAGGCAGGATGGGGGAACAGGGGTGGGGAGGGAAACTGGGGACATTGGTGTTGGGAAATGTGCACTGGTGGAGGGACGGGTGTTGGAACACTATGACTGAAAACTAATCATGAACAGCTTTGTAATGGTCTAACTCATGGTAATTTAATAATTTTTTAAATGTAAAATTAAAAAAAAATAGAACATCCAGAACAAAGCCTTGGGAAGGAATCAGTAAACCTGAGAAGTAGTCGTAAAGTCGAGGGAAGCCAGAGTGAGGCGTTCAGGCAGTGAGAGTTTCACGAACAGCTGTAAAGTCAAGCAAAGTAAGACAGAAAGGGGTTCTTTGTGTCCATAGTCCGAAAGCAGACTTTATGATGCAGTGCAGGGTCCGTGGGTATGAGGTGGTAGACATGGTGGGTGCACTGAAACATTTGTAGCTAAGACTTGTGCCAAAGAATTGGTTGGCTCTTTGTTTGGTTGTTTTGTGTTTTGATGTTGTTGGTGTTCACTGCCTTTTGTTTTAAACTGAGGATATTAGAACATGTCTTCAATGTTAGAAAGAATAGACTATAGGTAGGGATTACAGGCTCCTGGGGGAGTATGTAGACACCAGTGTTGCAGATTGCTGGGTCCTGAGCCCCTGCTGGCAAGTCAGTTTATAGCTAGACTAGGTCTTGTTAACTGCTGCCAATTTTTTTTTTTTTTTTGGGTCACACCAGGCGATGCACACCTGGCTTTGCACTCGGGAATTACTCCTGGCAGTGCTCAAGGGACCATATGGGATGCTAGGGATCGAACCCGGTTGGCCTTATGCAAGTGTGCTACTGTTCTGGCCCCCTGGTGCTTCTTATTATGATAGCCAGGGACTGCACATTTGGCTGCAGAGCTCACCCCCCTTGGCTGTGGCACTCACTCAGTAGGTCACAGTGCTTGCTGAAGGGCCATTCACTTGTCTAAGGCACTCGCACATAATGGCTGTGGTGCTCTAGAACTTGACACTTGAGGTGGCACTAGGGACCACAACAGCAGTGCTAGGGACCACCTTTGACTTGTAGGGAAGTGAGGAGCTTCAAACTCATGCCCCTCATGCGTGCAAGGCAGGTGCTGTACCACTGTGGCATCCTTGGGCCCTTGACAATTGATTGGATGATATTCACCTTGTATAATCTTGCTATCATTGCCTACGGAAATTTTTTGCCAATTTTTTTCTTAGTCTAGACTGACAATAATACCACTTGCAAAGATAATTTTCTTTTCTTTTGCCAACATTTATTTTTGCAACACCCCATGGTGCTCGGGCATACTCATGTCTCTGTGCTCAGAGATTACTCTTAGTGGGACTTGGGACACCTTATGGGTGCTGGGGATGGAACCTGGGTTGACTGTAGGCAAAGTAAAGCAAGCACTGCAGTATGATTCCAGCCCTCCCCACACTTCTTGTCTTACTGCATTAGCTAGGACTTCCAGTATTATACTGAATAGAAAGGTAAGTGGGGACACTATTTCAGCACTCCAGAAGTCAGGAATACTCAGGAATTTTAATTTTATGTTGCATGCTGGAAGATCTTAAGTGGGAGAGTAATTGAGTGTGTTTGTTTTTCTTATGTGGGGGGCTGGAGGGTTTGGCTGCACCCAGCAGTGCTAAGGGCCCATGGCTGGCTCTGATCAGGGATCATTCCTGGTTGTGCTCAGGCACATGAAAGGCAAGTGCCCTAACCCCTGTATTATCTCTTCGGCTCAGACGCATTCATTCCTTTGGAAGATTAGTGTGGGGCAGTTTGTAGCGTGGTTGGCAGAAGAAAGTCAGGAGATAGGGAAGCAGTCAGGAGACTTGTGCTAGTTGAAGAGAAAGTAAAGGAGGCCCCAGCTGGGGAAGAGAGGTGAGGAAAAGGAAAAGTGGAAAAGAAGATTAGAAATACCCAGTTTTTGAATGTTGAAAGTAGGTAAAGGGATATACCTCCTAACCTGTATCTCTGTTGCAAACCATAGGGCCTAGGAGAGAGAGACAGAGACAGAGAAGGAAAGTGCCTGCCATAGAGGCGGGCAGGGGGGTGGGGGTTGCAGAGGGCAGGAGGGAAACCGGGCACATTGGCGGTGGGAAATGTGCACTGGTGAAGGGACAGGTGATGGAACATTGTATGACTGAAACCCAATCATGAACAACTTTGTAACTGTATGTTTCACTGTGATTCAATTAAAATAAAAAAAGAAACCCAGTTTTTGTGATGTGGGGTTTTCTTCCAAGAGAGGCTTGTTTGTGTGTGTGTGTCTGTGCATCTTTGTGTGTGTATTTAATACTTGTGGGGCCATACCTGGCAGTGCTAGGGATTGTGGGTGACAAGAATTAAACCCAGGACCTCAAATATGCAAAGCATGTGCTATACCTCTTAAGCCACATCCCAGACCCCAGGAAAAGGTTCTCAACGGGATGCCCATTACTCCATCTCAGAGAGTACAGTGGGTGCAGATCATTCCAGGGGCTGCCTCTATGGAGGGCTTGGCTTTCTCATCTGGCATGAGTTCTGAGATGAAGGACTGACTAAAGCAGAAGTTCCTCCTGGTCTGCAGGCCTCCCTGCAGGGTTTCCTCCCATCGTTTGAGTAAACCTGTTTGCTGCCAGTCCCAGCTCTCGCCTGGCACGCACGGGGTGGGTGAAAGGATCAGTGACATGGCCTGTCTGCCTGGACTTCCCCGTTCGTGCCGCTCTTGAAGCTGCATGGTTGGTTTTAGCTGTTTTAGCTGACTGTCCCTGCTAACTTTGTTTCTTTCTCTCCCAACAGGTCAAATGGATGATGTACTGGATTATATTTGCTCTTTTCACCACAGCAGAGACCTTCACTGACATCTTCCTTTGTTGGTAAGTGTCGGGGATGCCGCCGGGGTCCCCAACAGTGCCGGGAAGCGAAGTTCCCTTCTACCTCCGAAGCTGGCGGGGAATGGATGAAGACTCAGGAATCCGATGCAGTTTTAAAAGGCTTTACTTATCACAGGTTCAGGCATAAAAATCAGCAATAGGAAAAACCCTGTGCTTAGGATTCCTGGCTAGAACCCCAGCCACGTGTAGGCCAAAATGGCGGCCACCACATGTTAAGGCCCTGTAAAAAGGGAGACAAAGACAAGACTCCCAAGAAGGGTGCGAGCTCACAAAGAGAGAGCCCAAAAAAGAGAGCAAGAGAGGAAGCAGGCTAGTTTTATACCTGCAACTCAGACCTCCCTCCCACTATTATGGGAAGCAGGAAGGGTCAAATGCCCTCAGGTAATTTCTCCCAGCACCTCACCTAGGCCCTTTTATATGCTAATGTCTTGAGCCAAGATCTGCCTCGAATTGCCTTTATAGGGTAGAGAAGGGGGTTTCTGAGATGGCATGTCTCTGTACCAAAGACTAATACTAATGCCAGTTAAATATTTCTCCAAGCCTTCACAAGTCTCGTCTACTTCATGGTAGTTTTGTATTTTAGTTGCCTTTGAGTTATCAGGGAGCCATGCTTGCTTGCTTGGAGGCAAACAGCATTTCTCTCTGGTCTAATTACTTAGAGATCCAACGTGACCAGGCAAATATGCTGGTAAGATCTAGCTAGTCCCACGATGATTGTGGTAGTATGAGAGAATATTTATACCAGCTAGTACAGAATACATGGTCAGATAAACTGCCACATTTAGCATACCCCCTTATCTACGAAGTGATTTGCAGGAGGCAATCCAGAGCAGATGCAGAGGCTCTTAGAGGAGTCCTGCAACAGGTAAGTACTGAAGGAATTGGGACTCTCTAAGGGAAGGGATAGCCCGGACTCAGAGAAGGGCTGGGAAAGGTCTGGGAGCACATTCAGGCCTTTCAGAGCTGAGAAGTGTCAGGATTTTAACAGACCAGCAGTGTCTGGACTGTGCTAAATAAATTAGTCAAGGGCAGGTATGTGGTAAAGTTGTGTTCTGCATGTTGTAGACCTGAATTCTATCCCCAACATCACAAAATAATAATAATAATAATAATAATAATAATATAATGCTATGAATGTGTTCAAGTACTTATATAATGATAATGACCTTATAAGGGTAGAAACTGCTCTTGTAATGTTTAATGATGTTAAAAATAAACACAGTTCTTCAATTAACATAGTTGTCAAAAAGGCATACATTCATAAGTTTCAAGGAAAAGAATTGGAATTGAGGGTCAAGGGTTAAGGGTCAAGGGTTCAAGGGTTAAGGGTCATATATATACCTTGACTGTGGCTTGCTTGCTTCCCTGGCATGATATATGGTCCCCAAACACTGCAGGAGTGAACCCTGAGCACAGAGCCACGGACATCCCTGAGCACTTCCAGCTGTGGCTCAGCCCTCACCTCAAATGGGAGAAGGCGAGAAACACTGCTCAAAGGATTACTGTGCTTTGCATGTGGGTGATCTGGGTTTGATCTCTGGCAACATATGATTCCCTGAGCACTACTGGGAACCACCCACAAGCAACGTCCTGTGTGGGACAACACTAAGTGCGGCCCCAAAACCAAAGAAAAAGATAAAAGGCAAAGAAATGGTGCACAAAAGTATTCCATCAAGTTTTTCTCCTGTACTATTCACCCTTACCAAAACTGCTATTTTGTTTTCTGCCTCTCTAAAATCCTTATAGGTGAATATACATACAGACTTATGGGCATTTTAACACTATTAATCTAGAATATATACAGTTTTTGCTTTAGTTTTATTTTTCATTTACTTTTATTTTCAGTGCCATGCTTCACACATGCGAGGTATGTACTCTACCACTGAACTATATCCCTGGCCTGTTTGATATATTTAGGTGTTTTTTTTTTCCCCTTGGGAGGGGCACACCTGAGTATTAGTAGGGCTTGCTCCTGACTTCTTGATCAGGAATCACTCCTATAGGGATCTCTATCAGGCAGCACTCATATGGAGAGACCATGTGTGTTGCCAGGGATTGAACCTAGGTTGGCCGAGTGCAAGGCAGTGCCTCACCCACTGTACTATCTCTTATAGCCTCTCAATTTTTTACATAGAACTTTGTGATATGGATAGATCATGCTTTATTTATTTCTTCCCCCTTTTTTTTGTGTTTTTTTTAGTTTGGGGATCACACCTGGAGGTGTTCAGGGGCTACTATCAGTTGTGTGCTTAGGGGTCAGTCCTACTATTGCTGGCAGTGGGGGGTGAAGGGGGGAGCACGTGGTGTCCGGATGGATCCCAGGTCTCCTTCGGCAGAGCTTGTGCTCCAGCCCCCAGAGCTTTCTCTCTCACAGTCCTTCCTTTCATGACGAACCTGTGTTAGTTCCAACTTTTTCTCTCTCAGAAGTCCCTATTAGAGCCACAGAGATAGTAAAAATCATAAACTGGGTTCTTTATCTCTACATCCTATTTCAGAAGAAAGAAACTGTGAATAATATTTAGCGCCACCCTCCTGCCTTGATACTTAAAGGGCCCAAGTTTGTGCACTTGTGAATGTGTGTTGGAAGCAGTGCTGGGAGGTGGGTGGGTGGGGAGAAACCCTTGAGTTAACCAGGGTTGTTTTTGCAACTTGGGATCATGGGGTTGGTTTTGCATTTGCTGTGGTGCGGGGAATGTTTTACCACAATCACATATATATCATTGGGAAAGTATTTCCAGTATAGCAGTATTTCCAGTACTTCCAAAAGGAGGGAGGTCTTTGGAAATTGCTCTCTGGTACATCCCAGGCCAAAGAACAGACCGAAAGAACACACTTCCCTCAGCCCTATTTTGGGTCAGTGGCCTTAATTTTAGTAGGTAGCTTTTCTCCCTGGGAAGAGCCTGGCTTTCATCTCTACCAGAGTAATAACTGTCTGGCCTCCAGCTAGAGGGAAGGGAATCTTGATGACATACTTTGTTTGCTTGTGTCATCCTGCCCGTGCCCAGACTCAGCCCAGCCTTGATGGAGCGAAGTCCTCAGGAGTGGAGGTGGGACTCTCCCGGCCCTCCTTTGTCTTCCCAAGGCCCTGAGGCTGGACTCAGAGTTTCACAGTCTGTGCAGATGATTTCATTTCTCTCTTGTTTCATTGTATTCGGGGTCGCACCCTATGCTACTCAGGACCCACTGTGGCATGCTGGATCAACCAGGGGTGCAGGGTCCTCATGCGGTGCCAGGATGGAACCCCAGGCCTCACATATCAGGTCTGTGCTCTGATACTTGAGCTACAGTCCCACCCCCAGTTTCCCTTAAGTTTTCAGAATGTAGCCTGACTGCCCTGTGCTAGGCTGATGGGGCGTCCTGGAAGGAGGGCAGGTTTTGACCCTGGCCTGCCCCCCGACAGACTCTCAGAGGCCGGAAAAACCTCGCGCAACACAACCACAGCCATCCTCAAGGTCCAGACTCCATAGCTGGACACGGGCCTACCTGCATGGATTTGTGCTTGTGCAATATCTCAAAACCTGGTATACCCATCTAACACGATCCCATCACATCCCATAGAAACCCAAATGCCTGGCCACAGTGTGTGGTCTGTGGGAACATATCTAAAATTTCCTATACAGTGCGCTCAGGTGGCACAATGGAGTTTTAAGAATCACCAATGACTTTTGTCTAAGACTATATTCACTAACTGTGTTTAGAGAAGTGGCCTCAACGAGCAGTATAGAATAGATTATTCAATGTATGTGTAGGGCAAGCTCAAATGGAGGTTGAGATGAATGTGAAATAGGCGTTGTCCAAAGGGGCAGTGGTGGTGAGTCCCTGGGTTGACAGTAGAAACCCACTGTGCCCTGGAAACCCAGAAAGTTAATCCAAGAATAGAATCAGCCAGACTCCTGTTGGGGATGCCGCTGGGGTCCCCGACAGTGTCAGGACAGAAGTTCTCTTCTACCTCTGAGGACACCAGGGAACAAATGAAAACTCACGAGTCCGGCGCAGTTCCAAAAAGGCTTTTAATAGTACAAAAACTCTTCCACAGGAATCCAATATAATGAAAGAACTCTAGCCCTGGTCAGAACTTAGACCATACAAAAGAGCCTAAGTCTCCCACCAAAGAGAGAGGATCTCACCTGAGAGGAGTCCTACCCAAAAGAAGGAGCAAAAGGCCAAAAGCAAAGGGGCCTCAAGTATACATACACCAATGTAGCTACATATGTACATACATATACACCAAAGTAATCCAGGGAGGGTCAGGGAGGTGACAGGGAGGTGTCAATAAAAAACCATAAACAGAGTGTAGAAGGCGGTGCCACACCCTATTGCAGGTATAAACAAAGGTTATGCCAAGGACTAATCCCAAGATTATCTCTTATGTAAAACACTGGGAGAGCGAGAGAGAGAGAGAGAGAGAGAGAGAGAGAGAGAGAGAGAGAGAGAGAGAGAGAGAGAGAGAGCTGGTATAAAGTAATACATCTTAATTTCATGACCTTCATGTAATCTAGATGGTACCCACAAGGTCCTTCTTATTTATTATCTATACCAGGGTGACTCTGAGTATCTTGTTCTCCATATACTGAAAGGGTCACACTCGCCTGCTTAGAGCAAACTAGTATGATCCTTCCTATAGCCTTCCTATAGTCTCAGCGTAGCCAGGGTGGTAGTCTCCTGGTAAATTCTAACTGTCCCACGCTGGGTGCAGTGGGTATAAAGAGGAGCTGTGCCCAATCTAGAAAACATAGAAGTCTTAGTAGATGTATAAGTCAGAAGTTATTCAATCAAGGTGACTTCTGTAACTGCCACACCCTCTAGCAGTGTTTACATAGAAGAGAGATCTCATTAGTATGAACCTTGGCTTAAGTAGATTAAGCTGTGAGTGGGCAAAACACCAAAGCTCCCAGATTAGCTAAATCTGTCATCCAACAGACTCCCTCAGAACAACCCAGAAAAAAAAGCCATGACTTTGTCAATACCATTCCCTCATATGGACTGTAATGATCAACATAATTGATGCTGGCTAAGGGAGCAGGCAAGGGGATGGGGATGGGGGGTGGGTGGGAAATGGGGGGGGGTCTCTGATGGTGGTGGGGGGCACACTGGTGGTGGGATTGGTGCTGAACGATGAGTCTAACAACTGTTTTGCAAAAAGCTTTGTAAAATTGAAAAGGATGCAAAATTGAAACAGTATACTAAAAGGTAAAACAGTACACTAAAAGTAAACAGAACACTTTGTCTTCCCCTGGGCCTTTGGCTCCTCTCCCTGGAGGTATTAAAGTTACATTTTGTTTCAGAAATGTCCTATGCACATTAGTTTCACGCATTCTTTTTGGGGAAGGTGGCCCATGCTGGGTGATGCTTAAGGCTTCCTCCTGCCTCTGTGTCCGGGGATCACATCTAGGCAAGGCTCTGGGAACTATATGGGATGCCAGAGATTGAAGTAGGATTGACAACAGGCAAGGCAAAAAGCCTACTAACTTTATTATTTCTCTAACAAGAGTTCTAAACTGTGTACATATATTACCTGTTGGGGGGAAAATGCTTCTTACAAAATAAACAAAAGAACTGCAGTGTGGCAGATTCTCATGGGATTGTCAGCCTCTGAGCTTGCCAGATTCATTTGCTTTCCCCCTGGGGCTCAAATACTTGTCTTCAAGACAAAATTTGCTCCAGTATAAGCACCAGAATGTTCCAGTATGGGAGAATCATGTGTCCCTTTCCTCCAGGCCCTCTGGCTGTGAAACTTTAAACAGTTTAGACATGAGCTTATTCTCTCGCAGTGGATGGAATGTTTGGTCAGGAAGAGGCTGCCAATGAGACCTTGATGGGGAAAAGAGTGGCTGGTTGATGGGGAGGGTGAGGGGACCATGGGACAGGTAAGGGGCCCCCAAATGACTCAATATTTCACTTGGCTTCCTTAGCTGAGAAGGATGGCTGTGAAGAATTCCATTTCTGATACTCCCAGACAAGCACAGATGCCATTTCTTCTCAGAGTGTCTTGTTTTCAGGCTACACGGGATTTAATTTGGGGCCGGTTAGCCACATCCACAGCAGGAAGGAGTGTCTTTTCTCTGCTGACCTTTAGAAATAGGAGGCACCCTTGGTCACAAAGGGCCCTGGGCAGATCAAGAACAAAGGGGTGGGAATGTGAACAAGGGGCTCCATTGTGATTTCTGTGGAGCATCCACGAGGCAAGGTGAGCAAGTTTTAGATGGCCTAGGCTGAACCATGTCTGCAGACCCTGGCACACTGTGGGGCCTGTAGCTGGTGGTCTGGTAGCTGGCCTGGGATACTTAGAGCCAGTGGTGGGTTAGGAGAATGTGAGTGAGAAAGTTCTGTGAAGGAAGTGTGGAGAGCATGTGGGTCATGGGCCCTGGTTGGCCTGTCCAAGATTTGCTATCCAGTGTGTTTCCAGTCTTCAGGAGTTGGCCATCCGTGGGAGAGGCAGGCAGTCTGTCCAAGTAAGCATGGCCCCAAAATGTCAGTGCACTCCGCCCCCCATACAGAAAATGGAAAGATGTTGCTAATGTACACCAGGACTGTCAGACATGGTTGCGCATGGTATGGAGGGCACAAGCTCTCTGCTCAAGGGGGAAATGGGGCTGAAGTTTTGAGGATGCCCTGTGGGCAAGCCCTGTGCTGTGGGACAGCCAGGAGGCTGCTGGCTGATTCTCGTGTGCAAAAGGACTGTATAGAGAACCTGCTATGACACTCGTCTTGGGTTGCCGTTCTATATTACTTATGAAGATTGGTCCATCTCTTTGGCTACCTAGCCTCTGTTTCAAAGATTCCAAAATCACATCTGTATTTCCTGGAGGACCACAGGCTCCAAGAGGGTGAGGATCTGGTCTCCTTGGCTCACCACTGTCTCAGTGATCAGCCAGGATAGGGGCTGGTACAGGTGTTTGGAAAAAAGCTATGAGATACATGTATCTCACATGTACACGTGTGAGAACCTCAAGCTCCAGAATTATATGTTATCTGCATCCTAAACTCTTTTTCTCCTTTTTATCTTTCTTATTGGATTTTATATTTATTTTGATGCTGAGGATAAAAAAAAATTTTTTTTATTTTGGTGTTCCACACTCCCTATAGGCGAGGCATGCATTTTACCACCGAGTCACATCTTGACCTAAACTCTTTTGACACCCCAAAGTTTAAGATCTGTCTGGCCATGGTTGCCTTGAGCTGGGTACACAGCACTCTTTCCCAGCAAGAGTATGGTCCCCGTCCCCCGCCTCTTCGGGAACCAGGCAAGAAATGGAGACTTTTTTCTCAGTGCAAAGACTCTTACTCTGCTGTTCTCTGGGGTGAATTCTCCAGGTTCTTGTTTCTTCTGGCCGCAAGTGAATGGAGAGAGGGTCTGGGTGGATGGTTGTGGCTTTCTGAACCTGCAGGCTGTGGTGGGAGGCGGAGTGGAGCCCAATGGGAAACATTGCCAAGCTTGACCCTGGGGTGATTGCTGTGGAGAGCCTGGATTCTGATTGACTTTGACCACAGAATAAACAGGAGCCAGATTTCCAGAGAGGCCAGTACCTGTGCTGTGAGTACACATGGCACTGTGTGGGTGAGGGGCCAGGGCCTACACCACGGGCAAAAGAGAGTGAGTCCTCTCCTTCTCTGCCCTCATGAATGCAGCGTGGTGCTGTGGGAGGACTAATGAAACCTGTCTTTTTCCTCTCTCTCTCTCTCTCTAGGTTTCCTTTCTATTATGAACTAAAAATAGCATTTGTAGCCTGGCTGCTGTCTCCCTACACAAAAGGCTCCAGCCTCCTTTACAGGAAGTTTGTACATCCAACACTGTCTTCAAAAGAAAAGGTAATTGATGCCATGCTGCGTTTCACTCCTTAAACAAGTGAAAAATAAATTTATAAAGTGATCCGTGAAAAGAGAAGGTTATTTTGCTGCAGGAGCTCCTAATTGCCCTCAATGAGTCAATTTTTTTTCTTATTCTTTATTTTGGTCTGTTTTTCTGATTGTATAGAAATGGTGGCAACTATTTCTAACAGTTTTCTATTTTTTTTCTGCTTTTTTGGGTCACACCTGGCAACACTCAGGGGTTTCTTCCTGGCTCTTTGCTCAGGAATTACTCCTGGCAGTGCTAGGGGACCATATGGGATGCCGGGGATCAAACCCGGTCGGCTATGTGCAAGGCAAATGCCCTATCGCTCCAGCCCCCAGTTTTCTAATATTAAAAAATGTTATTTATCATTATTATAAAACATTCCATAAGTTGAAACAAAGGAGAAAGAGCTGTATTAATAATTTAGTCACACTGGTGGAGGAACGGGTGCTGGAACACTGTGTGACTGAAACCCAAACATGAATATCTTTGTAATTGTATAATAATATATCTCATGGTAGTATAATAAAGAAAATTATAAAAGATAAGAGATCAGTCTGCCAATAATAGTTGGAATTGGAATACTAAACTAGAACTGAGGGGCCGGAGCGATAGCCCAGCAGGTAGGGTGTTTGCCTTGTACGCAGCCAGCCCAGGCCGGCCCGGTTCGATCCCCAGCATCCCATATGGTCCCCGAGCACCACCAGGAGTAATTCCTGAGTGCAGAGCCAGGAGAAACCACAGAGCATCGCCGGGTGTGACCCAAAAAATGCAATCAATCAATCAATAAACAAACAAACAAACAAATTAGAACTGAGTATTGAAAGTAGATAAAGGGATAAGCATGTTAACACCTCAGTGTATGTATTGCAAACTACAATGTGTGCTCACATGAGAGAGAGAGAGAGAGAAAGAGAGAGACAGAGAGAGAAGAAAAGTGTCTCCCAGGGAGGAACTGTGGACATAGGTGGTGGGAAATGTGCTCTGGTGGTACAGAGGGATGAGTGCTGCAGCATTGTATGACTGAAGCCTAATCATGAACAGCTCTGGAATTGTCTGTCTCATGGTGATATCATAAGATTTTTTAAAAACAAGAAAAAAATAATAACTTAGCCAATACATTGACTTTTTTCTTCCCCTTTCCATGCTCATCTCCTGCCCATATGTAGTTATTATAGACTACTTCAGAAAAAACAACAACAAAAAAGAACAAAGATGGGGGCTAGAGAGATAGTACAGTGGGTAAAGCACTTACCTTGTACATACCAACCTGGGTTCAAACCCCAGTATCTCTTATGACTGTCCCTGAGTACCACCAGGAGCAATTCTCAAGTGCAGAGCTAGGAGTAAGCCCTGAGCATCACTGGCTGTGGCCCAACACCAACCAATCAACCAACCAAACAACCAAACAAACAAACCAACAAACCCAGAGATGGAGCTCATGGTTTGTATGCAGGAATCCTGGGCTCAGCTGCCAACACTGCATGATCTCCTGAGCTGCATTTGGCCTACGAAACAATCAATCAAAACAAACAATCAAACAAAAACATCCAGAAAAGTTTACATAGGTTGGAAAAATTTCACATTAGAAAGCTACTCCTTCCAGAAGAGAGACTGGAATATAGTAGATTTCTTGTACAGTGTTTACTTCCTCATTCATTGATCAAATGTATGCTGCCAACGAATTACTGCTGATGTGATTATCAGTCAATAAGTCGCAGTGATTATTAATCATTATAACAATCACAGCAAGTAAAGAGAAGTCATAATTTTTGTCTTTCATCTTTAAAGTAGTTCACAAGCATCCATGATCTGACATTTGGTTTTGTCTCATGTGAGTGTTGGAGAAAATAAGACAGGGAAAAATTAAGTGAAGTGTTAACAATAAAAATTCAAGTAAAAGGGGCCGGAGTGATAGCACAGCGGGTAGGGCATTTGCCTTGCACGTGGCAGACGGGTTCGATCCCCGGCATCCCATATGGTCCCCCAGGCACCACTGGGAGTAATTCCTGAGCCAGGAGCGAGGAGCCAGGACCCTGAGCATTGCTGGGAGTGGCCCAAAAAGAAAAATAAATCAAGTAAAAATTGCAATTCTTAGTCTTAAGAGCTTTTAAAAAACGTCATTCTCTATAAAATTATATTTCTGTTTAGTGTCTTCATTTAACCTGTTTTACCAGTTTTGTTCTCAGTAACTGTTTCTTCAATGAATTGTTCCTTTTTTCCCACTTTCCATACAACAGATAAAGCTTATTAAAATAATTAATTTTAATAAGCTGGAAAGATAGTATAGTGCATAAGTCTCTTGCCTTGGCATGCAGCCAATCTGGGCTTGATTTCCACCACCCAGATAGTCACCTGAGCCTCCCAGGAGTGATGCCTGATCACAGAGCCAGGAATAAGCCCTGAGAACAGCTGAGTGTGGCTTCAAAACCAAAAGTAATTAAATAAAATGAATAATTGCTTTTGTTTTACAAATTTGAGCTTTTTGTGCCTGTCAGTCTATGCAACCTGTTTTTAAAATAAAATTTTAAATGTATCCCCAAATCCTCAGACAAAAAAATAAAACATATTGTAATTACATTCTTAGAACTTTAACATGTGTGAACAAAATTCTATTTCTGCTTTGTTTTCATGATGATCCAGACCACCACCAAACAAAAGGAGCCTCGTTCCTTCTTCTGACTTACTGCCCTAAATCCTAAGAATGGAATTATTTATGTACAACCTTGTATAACTCATTAATTATATGTCTTTCCAGTACTCTCTTCTGAAAGTTGGAGACCTAGTGTTTCCCACAGTGGGAAATATCACCTCCTGGGGATAGTAGAACAGTTGTGGGCAGGGGTGCTAACAGCCTCTTGTGGGGCAGGGGCACTTTCTATTGATGTCCTTAAAGAAGGCAGATGAGGAGCACTGAGTAATATTTTTAGTAGGAGGTGTGAGGACTGGAGTAACAGTACATCGAGTATAGTGGGTGGGACACTTGCCTTGCATGCAGTTGACCCAGATTCCATCTCTGGCACCCATATGGTCCCTGGAGCCCACTGAGAGTAATTCCTGAATGCAGAGCCAAGAGTAACCACTGACCAGTGAGGACCCAAACCACTCCTCCCAAATGGGGGTGGGGATGATAAACCAGATAACTCTGGGAACCTCTGCTCAGTAGAACCATCTACACCACTTGACTAAGGAACATCACAAAACTGTGTCGGAAGTTAAGCACTGGCCACCACCTGATAGACAGTTTATGGCAAGTATGGGATTAGATGTTGGGCTCTTGCTAGACATTTTCCAACCAAGTTCCCTCATTGTCTAATGGGGTGATCATGAGTAGAAGGGCAGGAGGGTCCCCATTCAGGTTCTCTGGAGCCTCCCCAGATGATCAGAAGAGTCTAGAAATGCTTTCAGGGACAGAAAATTTCTGTGTTAGGGCCAGAGCAATATACAGTAGGTAGGACATTTGCTTTGCATCCCATCCCAAGGACCACCAGGACAGATTGCAGAGCCAAGAGTAACCCCTGAGCATCATGCAGGATGTGACCCAAAGTGTCCCATTATTGGAAAAAAAATAAAAGAGAAAGGAAGGAAAGGAAAGGAAAGGAAAGGAAAGGAAAGGAAAGGAAAGGAAAAGGAAAAGGAAAAAGGAAAGGAAAGGAAACTTCTGACTGTTCTCTAAAGTTCTTTTTTGGGGGCCAGAGCGATAATACAGTGGGTAGGGCATTTGCCTTGCACGCAGCTGACTCAAGTTCAATCCCCAATATCCATATGGTCCCCGAGCACCACCAGGAGGAATTCCTGAGTATAAAGCCAGGAGTAACCCCAGCGCATTGCTGAGTGTGAGCAATCAATCACTCAATCAATCAACAAAAAAGCAAACAAATAACTAAAGCTCCTTTTCTCACTTTTTTTGTGGGGAGGGTGCGATGCTGGGGATCCCTGGACCCTGGCAGACTGAGGCCCCCCTGGGCCCTACCCAAGATTGCTCGGGGGCACCCAGGGCAGGTGCTGCTGGCTAAGCCTAACTGCTGTACTATCTCCCAGCACCCACCCCTGTCCCTGCAGATTTCCTTCTCTACCTCCCATATCTCTTCTCGCCCTTTCTTCTCTGCATACACCCTGAGTCCCTGTGAGAGTCGATGGGAAGGCAGCCAAACTCAGCATTCATGAGGGAGAAGAGGGAGAGATGTTGTTGATTCTTCCAGCTCACTGTGTTTCTCTTTTCCATTTGACAGGAAATCGATGATTGCCTAGTCCAAGCAAAAGACAAAAGTTATGATGCCCTGGTGCACCGGAAAGAGGGGCTTGAACGTGGCGGCCACGGCGGCGGTGATGGCTGCTTCCAAGGTACCCACCAGTCTCTGAGCTGTGGCTGCATGAGCATATATGGTCCCGCAGGCTGCCGTACAGTTCACACCATGAAAGCCTGATCAGTGATTCCTTAACTTCCTGTTTCACAGGGTGGTTTAAGTCCTTCATTTTCCTTTGTTTTCTAGAGTAACTTTGAAATTTGGTGGGAAAAATAAGGTGATTCTTGGGACATAATCTCTCTCTCTCTCTCTCTCTCTCTCTCTCACACACACACACATTTTCTCTCTCTCTCTCTATTTATACAATCTGAAGAGGTGCCCAGTAGCCCTGAATCTTGTCCATGGGTACAGGATAAGAGCCTCTAAATGACTTTAAGCTTAAGCCTAGGGGAAAGGGGATGAGGAGGAGAGAGCAGGAACAGGAGAGAGAGGGAACAGCTCTCTGCAGCTTCCCAGGGCATGGGACCGTCACCCAAACTAAGTATCCAGTTGAGCCTGGCTGTGCAGAGCTGTCCCCGTGCTCATGCCGCTCAGCAGATCCAGAAGAAGGTGCCCAGGTCCCAGAGAAGGTGCAAACACGGGGAGGCAGGGTTTGAGTGAATCTGGGCTGGTGGGATATGGTCCATTACTCTGTGCTGTCTGCATTCCGCACCTCTTCTCAAGTCCTGGTTCCCGCTCGCTGCTTCTCACATCGGCTCCTTGCCCTCACGTCACTGTCTTCCAGTGTGCCCCAAGCAGGGAAACTAGGAGACATGTACTCTCAAGGAAATGTAGCCAACTCTGTGTGTCCTGGTGACAACACTTCTCCCGAACCCCAGTGTAGAGTTTGAGGGTCAGCCGTGGGCTGGAGGTGAGGACAGGCGGACAGTGTTTGGCGGCTGTGTTGTATCAGCAGAGGAAGCGGTGTTGGAGCTGTCACAGGGTTTGCAGAGGGCTAATAGAGATCTTGGTGTGGGCTTTGTGAGGCAGGAGGGAGGGGGGGGTGCTGACAGCCAATAGGGAATACGGGACTGGTTTGGCTTTTCTGTGATGTCCTACAACGCAGGAGGCACATTTAGGGCATTTGTGGAAGAAAAACTCAAGATTATGTATTTATTCAAAAAACCATCTAGGTTAGTATACAGAGCTTGAGAGAGGAAGAGAAGGAGAAGCAAATATGAGTAATCCCGTTTTAGAGAAGGACCAGCTCCTTGCACTGCACAGAGGCCTGTCTCTGCTCCCTGCAGCTGCTGCCTGAGGAACAGTGGCGCTACTACCCCACTCCCCCACCCTCCCACCCCCAGGATGCCTGTGACTGTGTCTTTCTTAGTGGGGGGAATTCTGCTTTGGTATCCCAAAGAGATATGTCAGGGCTTCGAAAGAGCAGTGATGTGCAGGTGCTTTCTGTTGAAGATACACCATTTAGATGGGGGGCTCGGAGCCTGGGCGAGGGTGGGCCCTTCTAGTGATGCTCAGCCAGGCGAGCTGGTGATTTAGTGCAGAACCCTGGGATCACCTGGGCCATTCTGGAGGTTCTCAGGGACCATGTGGTATTAGGCATCAAATTGGGGTTGGCTGCAGGAAAGGCACAGACCTTAACCCCTGTATACTCTCTCTCTCTCCCTCTCTCTCTTTCTCTCACTCACTCACTCTCTCGCACTTAGACTTTTCTTTGTAGACAACTCGAATTGCTAAGCTCTGAATTCTTCAGGTCACCTTTGCAGTCCAGATCTGCAGAAGCCTTCTCTGGCCCCCCTGAACCCCATTCCTCTGCTAACACCTGAGGAAAGATGGGCCTCAGCTCTTTCCTCAGCCCCGTCACAGGACATCAGTGGGGTGTATTGATCAGGGCAACACGCCCCAGTCAGCGACATGTCTGGGAATGGTTTTCAGTCTCTCAGCTGTCCCCTTCCAGGCCTGCCTCCCGCTGGACCTGCAGAATCCTGATGCCAGCCTGGCTGGCCCCTGCCAGCTCCTCCAACCTCTCAAGACACACGTGAGCCTAAGCTCACCTTAGCTCTGAATTCCTTCCTTCCCTGTGAGACTTCACCAGGTGAATTCTCAAAGGAAGCTCCCAACCATTGGAACTTGCCTCAGGAAACCACTGAGAGCCTTTCCCTGGAGGAACATCGAGAGGGGCTCCTGCTTCCTGTTGAATTTGGTTTCTGATGAGAGAATTTTATGCCTTGGCGGGGGCTCTGCCTTGCCTTTCCGAATATCTTGAGAGACAAAACACATCTTTTCTTCCAAAAATAATGCCCTCTATTTTTGAACCAGATGTGTACTTAAAAAGAAAGAAAAAGAAGTGGAATCCCATCTGGCTGAGGGTAACTCAGTGGTTTCCATAGCAACAGTAGATCCCACCAGGCGGGATCGGAGGATGATGACGCACCAGTGGGGCCAAATACGGCTTTCCTGTCCAAACCACCTGGGAAGCTGTGTTTTCTCTTTAGCTTCTCAGATGTGAAGCAGGCCACAGGCACATGGATCTCTATTTTTAACAGGATCCCAGGTGACTTTTAACCCACCAGCTCCGTGCAGGTCATTGCGGGAGGCTCCATCCTAAGCTGAGGACACACTGGTGCCTGGACAGAACACTGTGACCTTCTTTTCCATTCCTGGGGTGCAGCTTCAGCTCTAAGAGGCCTGAGAATGAGAAACAATGTGGTCCCTAGACACACACCCAGACATGTGAGCACATATGCCTTTGGATCTATGTACCGTTTCCCCAGCACTGGTTAGAGGATATAGTGAGAACACAGATTTGCTTGTTTGTTTGTTTGTTTTTGGGTCATACCTGGCAGTGCTCAGGGGTTAGTCCTGGCTTTGCACTCAGGAATCACTCCTGAGTGCTTCTGGGACCATATGGGTTGAAAAGATTGAACCCAGGTTGGCTTTATGCAAGGCAAGCACCCTACAATAGGACTGTCTCTCTGACCCCCCCAAAACACAGATTCTTCTACCTGATGGTAGTACCTGGCAATATAGTGCACTCAGGTGAGCCCTAAACAGTTGTGTCACCCCAGGCAAATAGGGCAACTTCAGAGATCACCCTGCCAAGTCACCCACAGCTAGAGTGACCCTACAGATTTGTGTTCAGAGCACACGCCTGCAAGTGAAAAGGTGTTCGTTCCATAACTGGTTCCAAGCAATCCAGGGTTTGTTCCCTCTCAGGGCCCACTTCTCTTTCCCTGGGCCCTACACTCTTCTCCCTGAAACCATCTGCCCTCCTCAGTCAGCTCAACCTAACATCTGCCGCATTGATCTAAACAGACAGCAGGAGAGCGAGCGAGATGCTGGAGAGATGCTTATTTCAGGTCAGGGCCAAAGGCACTTGCGTTGTATAAGGACAACCCAGGGTTGAGGCTCAGAGGCACATACGGTCCTTTAAACCCCTTGCCAGGAGAGGTCCCTGAGCACCAAGTCAGGAATGAGTCCTGACCAGTGCTGGCTGTGGCCCAGTGCCACTCCCCACCCACCCATTAATTTTTTTTGGTTTAAGATGCTCGTTCAGAAAGAATAGGAGATTGAATTAGCTGACAGGTAAGGGTGTCTCCTCCACTTATTCTCCTTCCTTTGAAACATCCTTTGAGAGAAACTGCAACGTACCAGTGAAATGTCTCTTAGGTAACTTTTAGTAAATCCCTTCACAGCCCCCAGTGAAAAATGAATGTTTTCAGGACCTGGACTGTGGCTCAGCAGGAGAGCCCTTACCTGTGTGAGAGAGAGCCTGGATTTGCTTTCTTGCACTGACAGAAAGAAAATATGTTTGCAGGGTTTCTGTGTCATTATGAAGTGTGAGGAAACTTTGGAAGCCACATCTCTGAACACGTTTCTAATGTTAATTTATTACTGGAGAACTTGAAAAGCTAATATGTGGAATGACTCCTGGGATACTTCTCCCCTGGCCTGTTTCCCCATTCCACTCCAGGCTCTGATCTGCCACCAGGAAGGTGTTCAGACAGCTTTGCTATGAAAATTGTACTGTCTCCTTTTCGGGGCCTCACACTCCAGCACATTCTAAATACTCTCTCTCTCTCTCTTCTCTCTCTCTCTCTCTCTCTCTCTCTCTCTCTCTCTCTCTCTCTCTCTCTCTCTCTCCTTCCCTTCCCTCCATTCCTCCCTCCCCCTCTCTTTCCCCCTCTCCCTCTTTCTCTCCCTCTCTCTCAACGCCTGTCTGTGCTCAGGGCTTATTTCTGTCTCTGGCTCTGTGTTTAAGGACCATTCCTTGTTGTGTGCTCAAGGATCACTCCTAGCAGGCTCAGGGGACCATATGGGATGCTAGGGAATCAAACCCCTGTCAGCCTGGTGCAGGACAATATGCCCTACCTGTGTGTCTCTCTCTGGTTAAGTAAAAGTAAGTAGCTTTTACTTAACCAGCAGTTTCATCTAGAGAGAAAAAAAATACTAGGCTCCAGGGTTTTTTTTTAAAGACTATGATTGGAAGTCCTCACTCTCTTTAACAAAGATCACTCTAGAAATTCATTTGGGGGCCGGAGCGATAGCCTAGTGGGTAGGGCTTTTGCCTTGCATGCGCCCGGCCCATGCCGGCCCGGGTTCGATCTCCAGCATCCCATATGGTCCCCCGAGCACCGCCAGGAGTAATTCCTGAGTTCAGAGCCAGGAGAAAACCCTGAGCATTGCCGGGTGTGACCCAAAAAGCAAAAAAAAAAAAAAAAAAAAGAAAAAAAAAAGAAATTCATTTGTGCAACAAAACACTTGGATCCATGCAAGAGGCACCATACATGGCACTAAACGAGAGTGAGCTCTAGGGCTGAGCATATGGCCCAAGTGTCAGGGTGCATTGACTCGGATGTTGAGGCCCTGGGTTCCATCCTTGAACCTGTGACTCTGCCAGGTACTCTGCCAGAGGGCTTAAAAGAGTTCTGGAGCCATAGCAACATACAGCTGGTAGGTGTTTGCCTTGCATGTGGCCGACCTGGGTTCAATACCTGGTATCACATTTGGCCCCCAAGCACTACCAGGAGTAATGCCTGAGTACAAAGCTTGGAATGACCCCATGGCATCACTGGGTGTAACCCAAAAAAAAAAGGGATGGTCAGGCAGGGGAAGGAGAAGGAGAAAGGGAAACCTAAATTTTAGAGATGTGCGGTATTAAAGTTGCTTTATTCCCCCTCGAATTTGAACCATGTGCACTTCTCTATCGCCTGCCCAATTGTCAGATTTAGGAAACCAGCCTTGCTTTTTTTCCTTTCATCCTTTATTTATTTATTTTTAATTATCTCATTATTTGAAAATAGTGTTTTGGTGCCCTGGGGCTCCTGTTCCCAGACAGCTCCAGTGATACCAGTATTATAGTATTATCTGCGAAGTTGCTTGTGTAGGGGCCGGAGCAATAGCCCAGCAGGTAGGGCGTTTGCCTTGCTCGCGGCTGGCCTGTGCCGGCCTGGGTTCGATCTTCGGCATCCCATATGGTCCCCCGAGCACCACCAGGAGTAATTCCTGAGTGCAGAGCCAGGAGAAACCCCTGAGCATTGCCGGGTGTGACCCAAAAACCAAAAAAAAAAAAAAAGTTGCTTGTGTAAACTGCTTCTCCAATAAAGGATTCTGCTTCCCTGGGAGTGAATGGTTTTTCCCTTGAAGCATAGCATCTCCTGTTCAATTATTAGCTTCTGGAGATGAGCACTGGCCTCTTTCCTCTGTGTCTTGCTTAGAAAAAGAAAGAAAGAAACAGGCTCATGATAGTAGGGCATTTGCCTTGCATGTGGTCGACTTGGTTTTGATTCCTGGTGCCCCATATAGTCCCCTGAGGCCCCATCCGCCAGGAATGATTCCTGAGAACAGATCCAGCCATCGGTAAGCCCTGAGCACGACCTAGTGTGATCCCTAAAATATAAAGAAAAGACAAAAAACAGGCTCAGTACTAAATAAATGCCTATTTTGTTCACTTATTTATGTGGCGGACATAACCACAGGTGCTCAGGGGTTATTCCTAGCTCTATGCTCAAGAGTGGCTCCTGGCAGTGCTTGGGGGACCATATGTGGTGCTGGGGATTGAACCAGGATTAGCCACATGTAAGGCAAGTGCCTTACCTCCTGTACTATCCAGTCCCTATTTTTGGTTTTTGTGCTACATATGGTAGTACTCCTGACCCTGTGCTTGGGAGGTTAGGTAGTGTTGAGGATCAAATCAGACTTAGCAGTGTCCAGGGCAAGCACCTTAATCCTCTACTGTCTTTCTAGACCAACAATGCCTACTTTAATGTTTACATTAATTAAACCTTTGTTGATCTGAAGAATAAACTTTGACTTCTTCAATCTTGCTCTATCTAGTATGATAACTACTTGCCAAATGTGGTAATTTAAGTATACACAAAAAGTAAACAAAAGGGGCCGGAGTGCTAGCCCAGTGGGTAGGGCGTTTGCCTTGCACGGCCGGCCCATGCCGGCCTGGGTTCAATGCCCAGCATCCCATATGGTCCTCCAGCACCTCTGGGAGTAATTCCTGAGTGCAGAGCCAGGAGTAGCCCCTGAGCATTGCCGGGTGTGACCCAAAAAGCAAAAAAAAAAAAGTAAACAACACCCTTGTAAACCATATTACCTAAATAATAATAATAATAACAATAATAATAATAATAGAATAATATTTGAATTGCTTTAATTAAAAGTAAAATTTAAATTTAATTATTTAGTCACACTAGACTTATTTCAAGTACTCAGTTGGTGGCTAACACAGAAGGTCCTTTGGGGCAGCAGAAACTCCAAGCCCACTATTACACCTGCTGGCTTCTTCAACTAAGTTTTATTCCTTTGCCTGTAGTGTCTGGCTTTGACAGGATCTCTCCCTGTGCTCCAAGAACATGAGGTTTTCCAGGACAATAGGGGAGACAGAAACCAAGCTAAAGCATCGCTGGTGTTGTACCTCTTCTGTCTTTATTTTTTCCCTGGTTCAGCCCTATCTCCTCCAAATCCCAATTGCCTAACAAAACTCAGGTACTTTGCCTACAATTATAGCTAGTGGCCACCAGGGGCTCGCTTTAGTGACTACAGATTACAGCTGGACTTAAAATCCACAGAGAGGTTAATTTCAGTATTTGCGTTTTCCCACCCATTAAACAATTCCCCCTCCCACCCCCGTCTTGCCTTTAAAATAAAACAAAGTCCTTTAAGCAATTTGGCCTCATTTTAAAATAATTTCTCATCCTCTTATCTTTTATCCATACTGCTTTATCTGTGTTATCTTGCTGGAATAAAATATGTTTTCAAACCACCACGGAACTATTTTTGAAACCAGAAATTCATTCCAGAAGTTCAAAAGCCAAAGGATTTGGAGCTTCAGACTACTCACTTGCCCTTGTCTTTGTTTCCTTCCTGGCAAAAAAGAAACAAAAGCACAAACAAATAAAACAAAACCCATTATAATTAATCAGAGGTAAACTATTGGTTTTCTTTTAGTTAACATTTCCCCATATTGGATCGTACTGAGAGGCTGTCGTCCTTTCTCTGGGTCTCACCTCTTTGACTTAACACCCTCCTCTCTGCTGAATCCAAGTGAACGGGGACTCCAGAGCCTGACACTTGTCTCTTCACTCCTCAGAGGAACGCTTCCAGGCCCCCTGCGCCAACTCGCTTCAAGTTAGCCTTCTTTTTTCTGTTTTAGCCAAGGACTGAGTGACATAAAATTAATATTTAGACTTCACCATGGCAACTAGTTTCAAACACCAAGGTTATCTAAACAGTTATAGACAACCTGCTGCAGACGTTTGGAGTATTCCCTACCCTCTCTGTCTCACAGAGTGTAGGAGACCATAACACATTGAAGCGGAGCCTAGCAAGACTTTTGACCCCAGAGGTTCTGCCACCCTCGACTTTGTCTCTAGCACCCTGTCCTAGATTCCTCATCTCCGGTGCTGCTTCTTGGAAGGTTACTTCACCTCACTCCACTTGGTGAAGACATTCGTGAATTAGAAAGAGCTAAAGATCCAGCATCATAAATCAACTGAGGAGAAAGGACAAAGTTCTGTTCCTTATCCCCTGTTTGTTCTCAGTTTACCTGTGAGGTTATCTGTGGAAGGGGAGACCCGTCTGCCCAACTTCAAAGAGCCCAACTGAACCCACGGCATCTGAGGAAGCGTTGGAGGTTCACACATGAAGGGAAACATCGGTTCCTTTGTGTGGGATCGAGCCATCTTCTTGGTCACCTCCTCATCCTGTCTCCTCTCCTGCTCACGCCTGTTCTCTGCCTCTCCCTCACTTGGTGTTGGGTGGGATTTGTCAGCCCTCCTTCTTCTCCCCAAACCACCTCATCCTGACGCGCCGCTTTTCAGCTCAGTGCCTCTGCTGGCGTTTCCAGTCCAGTCCTGGCTGGAAACGTCTCCTTGTCTCCTTGGTTCAGTCAACTTTTCCCTGACATCCCTCTCTCCTCTTGTGCACCTTCTTTATGATGACGGTGATTCACTTCCCCAGAGACCCTAGTCTCAGTCGGCTCTGAGGAGGCTCCTCTCTCCCACACACCCATCACTTCCTGCCCCTTTGTCATCCTTGCCCTCGTCCCCACAGCCTCCCTTCTGGCGCAGATGATGGGAACAGCACCCGAGGGCCCCACCGCTCCTGTCTATCTTGTTTTCACCATGCTATGACCTCATTCTGGCCTTTCTGTCTTGTCCCTCCTTAGCTTTCCCCACTGCACTCACCTGGTGAGTGATTCAAGTGTCATTTCTGCTGCCTCCATTTCTCAGGACAAACTGTTGTCTCTCTCCTAGAGTTCCTCAGTGGGGCTCAGTTGTTATTTCTATTCATGTCTCAGATGCATTCCCAGCAAGTCCTTAGTAAAAACACCAAAGGCATGAAGAACTGTTGAACATATTTTTTCCTGTGGTGTGGGAGCAAGAGCTTCGGTTCCTGTTTACCTCTCCTGTGTTGGCGCTCCCAGGACAAACCTAGGGTTTTGGGGCCCTCGTGGGTCTGACTTTCTCCTGCAGGGCAGCATTCAACACATAAACACCTGCAGCCCTCTAGAACACAGGAAGCCATCTGGTGTGAACCCGGTTTCACAGAGGAGAGTCCTATACCAGAGGCCACAGCCTTCCACACGGTGCAGAGTGGACTGTCCGGTTTAGAGCTCCCTTGCCTTGCTTCCCTCAGCACACACTAGCTGATGCTTCTTGACTATTTTCTCCCTTAATTTGTTTTAGAGGCCCTGAGGATCCAGGGCAAAGTTCCTGTAAAGGACGCTGTATTCAGTTACAACCCCAATACTTTTAAAGCTGTGCCCCCTTGCCTCTATGAGACACCTCTGTTTCCCAAGTGTACCTGCGGTTTTCCACTCACACCCAGACCACTCACAGACCACCCACAGTGCCTGGCGCCTTCTCCCGACTTATGTCATACCTTTTGTTGCCCTTGTCATTCACTGCTTGGACATGTCTGTGTCCTGATGTCTCAGCCGGCTTTTTGGAAGCGGGAGCAGTGTTATTATCCATATCTGTCCCTTTGTGGGGCTTCGCACAGAGCTCTGTAAGCATGCATGCCTTCAGTGTTCACTGAGAAGGGGTGAAACGTGTGTCAGTGAGTGTCAAGAGTAGAACCATACAGCTCCATTTGACCTTGTTTTTTTAGCTTGGTGCCCATGGTCTTTTTTCTTTCCCCTTTTTATTAGGTGACTCAACTTTTTATTTTATCTTCTCTTTGGACTTCAGAGAAGGGCAGGTAATGCTGTTGAGAGATGTGACTAACTCCAGACTGATCCAGTCAGGTGTGTCTGCCCATCAGCACCTGGTCTGGATCAGGTCGGTGTCTCTCCTGCTGACACCTGTGTGTGTACCTGTGCCTTAATCCCAGAACCATACCTCACTTTAGAACCTTCCAGAATCTTCCAGCATGTGAATATGGTAGCATCTAACTGGAAATTAACTTACTGGGGATTTTTGTCTTCGTTTAATTGCCTAGAGAATGAATTGAATTGGATGACTGCTGCCATTGTGGGACAAATGTTCTCTTTCTTTTGTTCTGTGAACTCAGTTTTGCTTCTTGCACATGGTCCTCTCTCCACCTGGCATGTTGATAAGGAGCCCATAATGCTTGGCTTTGCTGTGAGGATGCGGAGCTGCAGAGGGTAACTCTGCCGGTGAGGTGGGGATGGCTGGGATGTGAGGAAGAAGAACTAACTCAGAATTACCCCTGGGAAAGCTGGTTCTGTGGTGGCTTGGTTATCAACTGCTTGGCTCACTAAAACCTCTGTGTTCGCATTGCCACCAGTCACAGGCAGGACATTGTGTAAGGTGAGGTGGGCTCAAATCTGTGCTGTGCTGGAGCCTTGCCCTTTGGAAAATGACCCTCATGAGAGCTAAAGCCAAGTGGAGCTGCTGTGTGGACTGGGGGGCTTCGTGGGTTCTCGGGGAAGGCGTTCTGTGAGTGCACAGTAGTTTACATGAGTAAACATTTTATTAAAGATGTGACTTTTCCCAGAAACCATCTTCCTCCCTTGACTAAGAAAAGCATCAAAAAGGGGTCGGAAAGATAGCACAGCGGGTAGGGTATTTGCCTTGCACACAGGTGACCCAGGTTCAATATATGGCATCCCATATGGTCCCCTGAGCACTATCAGGAGTAATTCCAGAGTGAAGAGCCAGGATTAACCCCTGAGCATTGCCAGGTGTGACCCAAAAAGACAAAAAAAAAAAATCAAAGTAAGAGCTACAACTATAGTACAGCCAAGAGGGCATTTGCCTTGCAGGCATCTAACCCAGGTTCAATCCCCCACTGTACCAGATGGTCCCCTGAGCCTGCCAGGAGTTATCCCTGAGTGCAGAGCTAGGAGTAAGTCCTGAGCACCGCTGAGTGTGCCCTACACCCCACACACACACACAAAATCAAAGCATTCAGGATGTGGTGTGTGTGTGTGTGTGTGCGTCGTGTGTGTGTGTGTGTGTGTGTGTGTGTGTATGTGTGTGAACTATATCCCTTCCATACTGGGGAAGAGATTTTCTAATTTTCTTTATTCCTTACACACTGGGGAAGGGGTTAAAATCTGAGATTAATAGAAAATACAGTGATATCCTGTTCCTTTTAAAGTCCAATATTCTAAGTTTTAACAAGGGGGTGAAAAAGATGAAAATACTCAGGAGAATTTTTTGACTGCCTTGGCTGTAAGACATTTCAGGGGCTCTGCCCAGAGAGCTCCAGCCTCTCTGGTTGGTTGATGTGCCAAAGGCATCCGGGTGATTCTCTTGAAACAGCACAACAGCATGTAAGCAAGCAACAGCAACCCTGGGCCCATCATGTTCTGACAGCCAAGAGTATAGTAGAATGGCAGGAGCTTCGCTTTCATGAATGTCCCAGTGAAGTAGTTCTCCTTTTCCCTCCCATGGTGCTCATCTTTGGAGAGGTGCATTCGGTTGGGCTGCCAGGGACAGTGCTGATGTGCTGTGTCAGCCTGGGCGAGGGCCTCAAATTGCCCTAAGGCAGGCTGACCTTGATGGTTAAAAGGCCCCAGCACTCTTGTTGGTTTTTCATTTGTTTACCACTTGTATGGAAGTCCTGGGATTTACAGTCCTATTCATTCTACTTCGCATGCATCATCCCAGTGCCAACCCAGCACCAAAGAGCCGCGTCTCTCCATGGGCCTCTCTCACATGGCACATAGGCTCAGTGCTATAGACAGAATCTCCAGGTCTGGTGTGCTTGGTCATTTGCTGTTCCCTTACTGTGTTTCTTTTTTTTTTTTTTTTTTTTGTTCACACCCGGCAATGCTCAGGGGTTACTCCTGGCTCTGCACTCAGGGATTACTCCTGGCGGTGCTCGGGGGACCATATGGGATGCCGGGGATCGAACCCTGGCCGGCATGAGCCGGCCGATGCAAGGCAAACGCCCTACCCGCTGGGCTATCGCTCCGGCCCCCTTACTGTGTTTCTTTGTATTGCACATGTCTGAGAGAAATTTTATCATTATTGTGGAGGTTGTGATGCCTACATACATATAAATGAATAAAATTAATCTTCTGAAATTCAAAAAATTGTGTCAATGATAAGTTAATTAAAAAAAAAGCTTGGGGCCAGAGCAATAGCATAGTGGGTAGGGCATTTACCTTGCTTCTGGCCAACCTGGGTTTGAGTCTCCAGCATTCCATATGGTCCCCAAGCACCGCCAGAAGTAAATTCTGAGTGTAGAGCCAGGAATAACCCCTGAGCATGACCTGGTGTCACTCAAAAAGCAAAAAATAAATAAATTGTTTAAAGCTTTATTTTGTGGCTGGAGCAATAGTACAGCAGGTAGGGTGTTTGCCTTGCATGTAGCTGACCCAGGTTTGATCCCCAGCATCCCTTATGATCCCCGAGCATTGCCAAGAGTAACTCCTGAATGCAGAGCCAGGAGTAACCCCTGAGCATTGCTGGGTATGAGCATAAAGCAAAATAATAAAACAAGGGCTGGAGCAATAGTCCAGCGGTAGGGCTTTTGCCTTGCATGTGGCTGGCCCATGCTGGCCCGGGTTCGATCCCGGCATCCCATATGGTCCCCCCAAGCACCGCCAGGAGTAATTCCTGAGTGCAGAGCCAGGAGTAACCCCTGAGCATCGCCGGGTGTGACCAAAAAAAAAAAAAAAAAAACAAAGTTTTCTTCAAAAACCACATCTTTTTCTATAGGTACTTATAAATTTTAAAAATCAATAGTATGGAAAAAGCCTCCACTCCCCCCCACAGGTGTGTGTGTAATTCTTGCGTCTCCGCGGACCCCAAGCTGCCCCAGGGAAGAGCGGAAACTCCATCAACGGGAACCAAGGCAAAGTGCCTTGGTTCCAGCCCGACCGACCCGACCCGTGCGCCCTGAGTTCCCGGGAAAGCGCCTCCACTCCCCCACAGGTGTGTGTGTAATTCTTGCGTCTCCGCGGACCCCTAGCTGCCCCAGTGAAGAGGCGGAAACTCCATCAACGGGAACCAAGGCAAAGTGCCTTGGTTCCAGCCCAGACTCGACCCGACCCGTGCGCCCTGAGTTCCCGGGAAACGCCTCCACTCCCCCCCACAGGTGTGTGTGTAATTCTTGCGTCTCCGCGGACCCCAAGCTGCCCCAGGGAAGGCGGAAACTCCATCAACGGGAACCAAGGCAAAGTGCCTTGGTTCCAGCCCAGACCGACCCCGACCCGTGCACCCTGAGTTCCGGGAAGCGCCTCCACTCCCCCACAGGTGTGTGTGTGTAATTCTTGCGTCTCCGCGGACCCCAAGCTGCCCCAGGGAAGAGGCGGAAACTCCATCAACGGGGAACCAAGGCAAAGTGCCTTGGTTCCAGCCGGACCGACCCGACCCGTGCCCTGAGCTTCCCCGGGAAACGCCTCCACTCCCCCACAGGTGTGTGTGTGATTCTTGCGTCTCCAGCGGACCCCAAGCTGCCCCAGGGAAGAGCGGAAACTCCATCAACGGGAACCAAGGCAAAGTGCCTTGGTTCCAGCCAGACCGACCCCTTCGCCCTGAGCTTCTGGGAACATCCCAAAACTCAAAACGCGTGGGCGCTAAGCGCGTCCAGCGACCCTCTCACTACCTACCTTGCATGAGGTACCAGTGAACCTTGGTTCCTACATCCTTGCCACCCACCCAAACTCTGCAAACAGACCAGACACCTACTAACTGTACTATCAAGTCACCCAAGAACTCACAGTTGCAACCTACAATAGTCATAATGGTAAAGCAACGCAAAATTCCATCAAGCTCTGTGAGTGAAGTCACTGGTCCAGATGAGTCAAGCAATACCAATGAGTTGCATAACCTATCTGAAAAAGAATTTCGGGAAAGAACTGTTAAGGATTCAAAAGGAATTCAAAAGAAGCAATGGAATGCAAAATCAATAAAATACAAGAGGACATGATAGCAGAAGTGAGGAAAATGCAAAGGGAAATGACAGGTATTAAAAATGAGGTAAATGAAATAAAAAAACACAGTGGAAGGCCATCATAGCAGAATAATAGCTACTGAAGAAAGAATTAGTGATCTCGAAGACGAGTTCCAAAGATTCTCTACACAACACCAGAAGATAGAAAAAAAGGCTCACAATTACCGAACAGACAACAAGAGATAATCGGGATGAAGCCAGAAGAAACAACATACGGATCATTGGGGTCCCAGAAGGGCAAGAAGAAAACCCTGATGAAGAAGAAACTGTCAAAGCCATAATTGCTGAAAAGTTCCCGGAACTAAAGAATGCTTGCCTCAAGATCCAAGAGGCCCGTAGGATACCAGCTAAAAAGAAACCCCAACAAGAATACTCCAAGACACATCTTAATAAAAATGACAAAAACTATAGATAGGGATAGAATACTGAAAGCAGCAAGATCAAAGAAGGAAATCACATACAAAGGAACATCTCTAAGATTTACAGCAGACTTCTCTGATGAAACACTCCGAGCCCGAAAACAATGGTGGGATATTGCAAAAGGCTCAATGAACTGCAGGCTTCACCGAAGAATTCTTTATCCGGCCAGGCTCACATTCAGATATGAAGGAAAGATACACAACTTCATGGATAAGCAACAACTCAGGAACTTCATGGACTCAAAACCAACTTTAAAAGAAGGACTGAAGGGTCTACTCTAATGCGACCAAACCCATAAGCACAACAAACACAAAAAGAAAGATGGCACAAAATCCAATGACAATAATCTCTCTCAATGTCAATGGTCTAAATGCACCAATTAAGAGACACAGAGTGACAAAATGGATTAAAAAAATTGAACCCAACATTCTGCTGTCTACAAAGAACGCATCTGAATAAGCAGAACAAACACAGACTCAGAGTCAAAGGTTGGAAGACCATTCTCCATGCAAACAACTCCTCCAAAAAGGCTGGTGTGGCCATATTAGTATCAGATAATATAGACTTCCAGGCTAAAAAAGGTTAGAAGGGACAACGAAGGCCACTTCTTATTAATTAGGGGTATGTACACCAGGAAGAAATTACACTACTAAACATATATGCACCCAATGAGGGGTCAGCAAAATACATAAAACAACTGCTAAGAGACCTCAAAGAAGACATTGACAGTAGCACAATAATAGTTGGAGACTTCAACACTGCTCTATCAACGATGGATAGATCAACAAGACTGAAACTCACCAAGGAAATATTGGACCTGAAGGAAGAAATGGAAGAAAGAGAGCTAGTGGATATATACAGGGCTTTTCATGCCAAAAAAGCTGAATACACATTTTTCTCTAGTGCACATGGAACATTCTCCAAGATAGACCACATGCTGAGCCACAAAGCATACCTCAATAAAATTAAAAAAGATAGAAATTGTGTCAGCTATCTTTTCAGACCATGATGCACTGAAAATGGAAGTTAACCGTACACAAAAACAGGGAGTCAAACCAAACACCTGGAAACTGAACAGCTCACTGCTGAACAACAAATGGGTCATAGAAGAAATCAAACAGGAAATCCAAAGATTTCTGGAAACAAATGAAAATGAAGATACCAATTATAAGAACTTGTGGGACACGGCAAAAGCCGTGTTAAGAGGAAGTTTATAGCTCTGCAAGCATTCATCAGGAAACAAGAAAGGGCCCACATAAATAACCTGACTACACAGCTGAAGACATTAGAAAAAGACCAACAAAAGGCCCCAGGCAGAAAAAAGGAAATAATAAAACTTAGAGAGGAAATCAATGAGTTGGAAACCAAAAAAAACAATCCAAAAGATTAATGAAACCAAGAGCTGGTTTTTTTTGAAAAAATAAACAAGATTGACAAACCATTGGCAAGACTTGTAAGGACAGGGAAAGAAAACCCAAATAAACAGAATCAGAAATAAAAAGGGTGACATCACAACAGAAACCACAGAAATCCAAAAGATCATCAGAGATTACTTTGAGAGCCTGTATGCCGTGAAACATGAGAATCTAGAAGAAATGGATCAATTCCTGAAGTCCTATAACCTCCCACGGCTGAAACAAGAAGACCTCCAATACCTGAATAAGCCCATCACCATCGAGGAAATAGAAACAGTAATTAAAAGTCTGCCCAAACACAAAAGCCCAGGTCCAGACGGATTCCCTAGTGAACTCTACCAAACCTTTAAGGAGGACCTACTGCCAGTCCTTTTCAAGCTCTTCCAGGAAATAGAAGAAACAGAAACACTCCCAAACAGCTTCTACGAGGCACATATCACCCTGATACCCAAAGCAGGGAGAGACAACACAAAGAAAGAAAACTACAGACCAATATCCCTGATGAACACGGATGCTAAGATCTTCAACAAAATACTAGCAAACAGAATCCAAAGACTCATCAAGAAGATTATACATCATGACCAAGTTGGATTCATCCCGGGAATGCAAGGATGGTTCAACATTCGCAAGTCAATCAACATAATACATCCATATCAATAAAAAGAAAAAATAAAAACCATATGATCCTTTCAATAGACGCAGAAAAAGCATTTGACAAGATCCAGCACCCGTTCATGATTAAAACGCTCCAGAAAATGGGAATTGAAGGGACTTTCCTCAAGATAGTTACAGCCATCTACCAAAAGCCCACAGCAAGCATCATTCTAAATGGGGAAAAGTTGAAAGCCTTCCCCCCTGAGATCAGGGACAAGACAAGGTTGCCCCCTCTCACCTCTTTTATTCAATATAGTACTGGAAGTACTTGCCATAGCAATCAGAGAAGAAAAAGGACATCAAGGGCATCCAGATAGGCAAGGAAGAAGTCAAGCTATCATTATTTGCAGATGACATGATATTATACCTAGAGAACCTAAACTCTCTACAAAAACTCCTAGAAACAATAGACGCATATAGTAGAGTGGCAGGATACAAAATCAACACCCAAAAGTCAGTGGCTTTCCTATATACAAATAACGAAACAGAAGAAAGGGATATTAAGGAAACTATTCCATTCACAATTGTGCCACAGAAAATCAAATACCTAGGAATCAACTTACCCAAGTATGTAAAGGACCTGTACAAAGAAAACTACAAGACACTGCTCCAAGAGATAAAAGAGGACACAAGGAAATGGAAACACATTCCCTGTTCATGGATGGGGAGAATCAACATTGTCAAAATGGTAATACTCCCTAGAGCTCTGTACAGATTCAATGCAGTCCCTATGAGGATACCGATGACATTCTTCAAAGAAATTGACCAAACGCTCCTGAAATTTGTATGGAACAATAAACCCCCCAGGATAGCTAAAGCAATCCTCGGGAAAAAAGAAGATGGGGAGGCATCACCTTTCCCAACTTCAAACTGTACTACAAGGCAGTAGTAATTAAAACAGCATGGTATTGGAATAAAAACAGACCTGTGGACCTATGGAATAGAATTGAGTATCCTGACACCCAACCTCAAACACATGATCATTTAATCTTTGATAAAGGTGCAATGAGTCTAAAATGGAGTAAGGAAAGCCTCTTCAACAAGTGGTGTTGGGAAAACTGGGCAGCAACATGTAAAAAAATGAATTTGGACCTGTGTCTAACACCATGCACAAAAATCAGATCAAAATGGACTAAAGATCTCAATATCAGACTTGAATCCATAAAAGTACATTGAAGAAAATATAGGAAAAACCCTCCACGACATTGAAGCTAAAGGCATCTTCAAAGGTGAAACATCACTAACAAAGCAACTAGAAGAAAAGATAAACATATGGGACTACATGAAACTAAAAAGCTTCTGCACCTCAAAGAAACAGTGACTAAGATACAAAAGCAGTCCACAGAATGGGAAAGAATATTCACCCAATACCCATCTGATAAGGGGTTAATATCCAGGATATATCAGGCACTGGTAGAACTTTACAAGAAGAAAACAAACAACCCCATCAAAAAATGGGGAGAAGAAATGAACAGAAACTTCAGCAAGGAAGAAATTCGAATGGCCAAAAAACATATGAAAAAATGCTCATCATCACTAATCATCAGAGAGATGCAAATCAAAACAACAATGAGATACCACTTTACACCACAGAGACTGGCACATATTCAAAGAGCAAGAACAACAAGTGCTGGCGTGGATGTGGGGAAAAGGGGACACTCATCCATTGTTGAGTGGGAATGCCGGCTGGTACAGCCTTTCTGGAAAACAATATGGACTTTCCTCCAAAGACTAGAAATTGAACTCCCATTTGACCCAGCCATACCACTCCTGGGAATCTACTCTGGGAAACCAAAAATACGCAGCGGAAACACCATCCCTACTTTTATGTTCATAGCAGCATTATTCACAATAGCCAGAATCTGGAAGCAACCAGAGTGCCCGAAAATCGATGACTGGATAAAGAAGCTTTGGTACATCTACACAATGGAATACTATGCAGCTGTTAGGAAAAATGAAGTTATAAAATTTGCCTATAAATGGATGGACATGGAGAAGATTATGTTGAGCGAAATTAGCCAGAAGGAGAGAGACAGATACAGAATGACTGCATTTATTTGCATGGCATAAATATATATGTACATATTATGATACCAATATCCAAGGTCAAGTGAAACATATATCAGGAGGTCTTGTCAAAGGTGGAGATTATCACAAACGTGTGGGAGTCAGAGTTTAGGTAAGACAGAAAAATGGAACAGGGTGCTAATAATAGTCGGGGGTACTAATGCCAACCTAGAACTGAGCATTAAATAGAGGCAAAAGGATACACATGACAACCTTTTAATGTATGTTCTGTAATCCATAGTCTGGAAGGGAAGGAAAAAGAAAGAGAGAGAAAGGGAAAGAAATAAAGAACCTGCCATGGAGCAGGGGCTGGGGGAGGGGGAGGAACCGGGGATGTTGGTGGTGGGAGATGGGCACTGGTGGAGGGACGGGTGCTGAAACACTGTATGACCAAAACCCAAACATGAACTTTTTAATTGTATATCTTTTTATTTGTATATCTCACGGTGGTATAATAAAATACTTAAAAAAAAAAAAGAAACGACTGAAAAAAAAAAATCAATAGTATGAATAATTCTATGTTAGTACTTTAGAAGATTTTCATGAAATATTTAAATCTACAA